>JAABKM020005790.1:0-16838 GCA_016277805.2 Papilio aristodemus | reverse complement strand
TTATCAACATTAAACTGAAGAGTTTGTTCGGACGCACAAATCTAGGAAATAAAAATTATTTTTGGCAAATTCTTCTCGCAGTGTGATCCGAGGGGAAGTATTTGATCAGCTTAGCAGCGACTACTCTTTGCGTAATAACTAAGCGTTGTTTTGGTGCAAACAAAAGTTGAATATGAATTCATGTAACATGTAAAACGAAATATTTAAAAAATAAGAAATTCTCCTTCAAAATCTTAGAATTTTTTATGTGAGATTAACGAGCCATTGAAAAAAAATATTTGTAGACTACGAAATAAGCAAAGTTGTTTGAAGTAATAATTTTCGATATTAAATCAAATATCTACAGGGCGCAGGATCGTTGCGAAAGAGTATTGAGAGGTTTCAGTAGGAAGTTTTAATGAAAAAACTTTCTTCATAATTTTCAAGATGTTTTCATAAATAAGGGTAAAAAAAAAATATTTTTCATTGGTTCTTGGAATTATAAAACATTTCAATGAAAATTTTCAATAGTTAATTAATATAAAAAGTAATAGGAATCAAAATAAATAAATATTAAAACGAATTTATCTAAAACACAAAGATTTCTATTAGTATTTATGATCGACGTATATTATTTTTTCATTTATTTTGATTTGACATCCTTTTTGGATGTGAACTCCTGTAACACATTATCGTGGAGCGAAGGTATATTTTTAAAAGTATCAAACTAGCAAGCAGGTCACCCGATGTGACCAAAGACGATCAAAACTATCATGATTACAGATACGTCGCAAACCTACGAATGTAAGACATTACCATACCCTGCCCTCGGGACTAACACATGTATATCCATCTATACTGAGAGAACTCAGCTACTAATATATTTTTTACGGTATGTCTCGACCGAATGCTGGAATATAATGGTCACAAAGCGTGCGTATCCAAAAAAACTAACCGTTAAATGCAAAAAATTATGGCTTAAAGATCACTTCATGCTTGCTTTATATAATAAGAGTTAACGAAAACGACTACAAAGTGTTTTTTTTTTTTTTTTAATAAATATTGGTCGTATCGAAGTTATTAAATTTGGACTTTGAACTGTTATCAAATGACCTTATCATAATTAGGTAATAGCCAGCATTAACAAAGTACATTGAGTTATATTTTACCGTAACTTATCAATCTATTGTTTTTATTACGCTTTGTTTATTTACCTATTTGTACGCTTTACACAAAGAGGAATCAGAACAAGCACACAGCGCTATGTATAAAGAATGGTGTTTTATATAGGTTTTATGTCAGAGCGATTTTTTTAAACTAGCGCCCCACACCGGCTTCGCACGGTTTGTAGAACACATATTATTCGTATATTCTAGAATTTTCTCTATTATAATATGCATATATTATACATACCTTCTTTTGAGTTCACTCCGTATGCTGTAGAAAACTACATTAAAATATGTTGTGAAGTTTGAAAGATATGAACGTACAAACTTCGGGAAGCGATCTTTGACGTAAACTATGTAAAGATGAACTTTTAGCGAATGTCATTAAGTTCATAATTTCTCATCTTTTCCACTGATTTTACAAATTAAATAATTTTATTATTTATGTTATTATTATAGGCAAAAAGAGCAACTATTTTAAATGATAACCGACACCCATGGGTATCAACACAAGAGAAACTTTAGAGGTGCTGCAAGCTAGGAGAAAGGAGTTCACTCTCTTCTCGAAGGACCCTAAGTCATGTTGGTTTAGAAATACCGCTGGTGATAGACGTACTTACAACGCATTATTTTTAGAGATGTGTTTATTGGTATATTGGAAATCTTGTTCAAGTTTTATTGATATACATAATTATTCCGTAAAAAGCTTTGTTTCTAGATAAGTGGAGTTATTATTATTATACCACATATAGTTATTTGTGATGTATTCAAGTGCGAGCGAGATAGTAAACTGACAAGTGATTTTGAAGACACAACGCACATATGAAAGGTTGCGGGCAGCAAGTATCAAGTTACCCGTAAATACCGTTTGAAACAAAACTCGTTGCAGTATTTTATGATTACTTACCTTTAATACTTAACTTGCTTCATCATAGTAAAAGCCTTTACTAATTTATAGTTAGTAAAAGTTCCCAATTAGTAAACGTATATGTATTTTATTGCAACTTTTTTACTACAAAATTGATACATAAATATAACATATAAATTGGTCGTCCACTGTTGGACGAAAGCCACCCCATTGATCTCCAAAACCATCGGTCCTCCGCTACAGTTCAGTTAATATCGGCAATCTTGATCACATTGTGCACGAAAAAAATAAATAAAGTGGAAATAAAATTTAGTATTATTTTACTTCATAACATTATATGATTATAACATATCTTCCTTGTACAGTTTTTTGTTTCATTGTACTTTGACAAAAAAAAAACTTTACGTTATTGTAAATGTAATTCGATTTTAACCGTAATTAATAAAGTTTAATGTTTTTTTTTGTAACTAAACCGGTGGTGGTAATTGTTAGGCATGCTATTTAGTAGTCATTGAATTAATATTTGAATTAATAAAAAATGTCTAACAAAAAAATATTAGATATAGAACGTGGTTAAGGTTTTAAACTCAATCGGCTTTCGATAAAAATTTTATCACATTTCTTGCGTGCGTTGAAATCCGTTGTATTAATCCTGTATTCGATATACCTGTTATTTATTACATTAACACTAGCTACTCGCCGCGGCTTCGTACATGTAGCAGAATTTTATGTAATATGTAACGGCAAAATGTTTTTTACAGTCGAAAACACTAGTAACAATCTATTACACCTTTTTAAAACTAAAATGTTTGTCAATGTAAGCAAAACCTTTATGATATTGTCTATATCTTCCTCATGAACAACTTTTTTTTTTAGTGAACCGAATGAGAATGCAATAGTTTTTTCAGATTCAAATAGACTCAGAAGATATTGTTTCGTATTTACAGGGGTCAACGTTATCATAAATCCCGAAAACCCTCAGCCCATAAAGTTAATTTGTCTTTTTGTAATAAAATAATGTCAATTATGTTTGGAATTAAAAGTTATATTGAATTTTGATTTGGACACAAAGTGCTAGTCGTTACGTCACAGTTGGCAGTATCTTATCGGGCGCTGCGGTCGTACGATAAATATAGATTATGAGGCCCCGGCCCCCCGCGCCCCTCGCCCCTCGCCCCTCGCAGGCGGGCTTGTAGACAACTTCAAGAAGATCTAATATCTTACGCGTCTCAATGGAACGTATTTGTTAGTTACTTTTAAAACATTGAAATTTAAGTAATTTTATGTAAATGAAAAACTTAACTGACCGCGAATCTCTGAAGACTACGTAATGATACTTAACTCTTTAAAGTTTATTTTCTTTAGACATATATAGATTCTCAATTAATTCGATGTCAGCCCTGAGTTTGGAAATTGTGCCGAGGTATTCTCAATTATTTTGTCTTCATAAAACAGAATTCTATCATTTTTCAATACCACACACCATCCTCACCGGTCACTCTATTCGTCGTCATTATACTTTCCATTTCTGTACACAAAATTCATATTCGTCTCGCTCGGATACCTACTTTACCCAGATATATGTATAAGAAACAAGAAAAGTGCCGAGATCCTCCCAAATGGAAATCAATAATCTCTGCTTACGCTTTTGGGTTACGGGCGTGATGTTTATTTATTTACATACATACCCACAGAAAACGTTACCCAATGAATAAAAATATATCAATTTTACAGCGTTTTAAATACACTGTTGTGTTGACATTGAGCACAAATTTAGGTCAAGTCTGTTGCTAAAATCCATTGTGATGGAAATTTGGCCTCAATGAACCTTAATTACGATACGCGGTAATAAGGCTTGGAGAGGATTACTTTAATAATTATTTGAAGCAAATACATTCTCTTTTAACCATATAGGATACTACGTATAATTATTGAATTAGTAAAATGTCAAAATTCAAGACGTGTAGGTAATTAGTAAAAGACGATTAACGAAAGAAAAGAGATTAATTCATTTGTTTAATATGAACTATGGATTATAATTCGCTATATTTACCTGTATTTAGTTTATGAATGATCTTTTGAACTGTCTCAATAAGGACCATGCGAGCTTTATTAAAAACTTTGCTGATACTTTTGTTTGGGCAGGTATCGATGGAAATAGGTTTAATCAATTTAATATCACACTTTTTTTATTATTGATAATTAAATAATTATGGTAAAGAACCAGGCCTACATCAATTAATTTTCATACGACCCCCTTTTGTAATATTTAATTTTAGGAAGATAATATTATAGGAGAGAATAGGGAACATAAATTTAAAAAAATGTAAGTAGAAGATTTGGTTTCAAAATTTCTGTACCAACTTTAAACTACTAAAGGTTTCACTTTTAAAGTAGAAATTGTTTAAAATCATGTAAAATATTGCAATAGTCTAGAAATACAAGTTTAATATTTACAAGAGGGATGTGTTCAGAATGCCGAAAATTTAATGTACACACAACACGAGGGGCCGCTCCCTAGAGATTCTAATTTAACATCCCCCACTGTTCCTCTTCTAATACGTTCTTTTAAGTTGAGTTAAGCTCTGTATTGGGTAATTTGTGGTATAGGTAATATTGTTAAGCAAATCGTTCAGGTTAGTGATATACTAAGGACAATATATAAAGTAAACGCAGAACATGTTTGATGATGGTTGTAGAAGAAGCGATAGAGGTAAGCCAAGAACCCGCCTTAAGCTAATGTTTTTTTTATATTTTTTATTTTTAAGCAACCAGAAAAATCTAGTCCTTTTGGAGAAAATTTGAAGAAGCAATGAAAGTGTGAGGGTTCCAAATATGTAGTTTCAAATTAAGTTGATGGCGGTATCATTAACAGACATAAGCTAATTGATTAATTAGTTCATCTTGAGATAAGAAATATTTTAGTTCGAATTTATAAAATTTTAATATCCTAATCATACTAGCAGACACTGACGCTCACTCTGTCTCTAAAATAAATAGATTTGTTATAACTGTGCTTCCGTATTTTGTGTAAATTCGTTAAAATGTAAAGAATGATCCTTTGAATTGGTCTTGTATATTTTGCAAACAGACAAATATTACGCTAATTCTGATATGCGGCATTAAGGCCGGACGGGCCGGACCGCTAGTGTTATAATGAAATACGTTATTACCAAATAAATGTACATTTTCCTTGATACCTCTTTATACAAACCTTATCATATTAATTGAATCTAGCGATGGCATCTATCCCCTGTTTCCTGTCAGAACGCACTTTAGAAGATATATTACTGTTGTAATTTGCAACGAGTTTTGCATGTGAAATTTTTTTTTAATATGATTTGGTTAAAGTTGTGAGAGGCCACTGGATGGTGGCTGATCGGCTTACGTTTAGTAGTAGACAAATATCGGCTGAATCTACTATCAGTACTGAGATAATTAGAATAAGGGTTTTTAATTAGAGACCACTTAACACCCCCGCATGTCAATTGTTTGGTACTTACAGTAATTACGTCATATCGAGTGGAGGTTACTAGCGTACGTGGTTAATAAACTATATCTAGGTATGTACTTATATATACTTACGTCTTTTCTTATGACTTGAAGTCGAGGTATTTATTGGTAGGTTTTAAGTAAGTGCGTAAAAGCACAAAATATTTTAAACAATATTTACGTTCTTATATTTCTGCTGTTTTGTTTGTTGAACGCCGCAAGCCTTATTCCGTTCTGTTTAACTCATCCTCCACATTATTTTATCTTCTGGATAGGCATAGAATGCATATTCCGTGCATCTTTTTACACATTATAAAAGTTAGGATTTGTAAAATACATCAATAAGTCCGGACACTGACGAGCTGAAATTCGGTGTTGTGCAGAACTACAAATTTATTCTGAGCGCTGTCACTCTTGTTTGCATCGCATTATTGTGTAAAGCTTTAAATGTATTTTATGTATGTACTTTGTTATGTACCCATATTTGTTTTCATGTTGTAGTTATTTCAAAATTTGTTGCAAATTCGCCGTCTATTTCGGGAACAATAAAACTGTCAACAAGTGGATAGAGATTGATATGTATGTGTATTCTGGCTGAAAGGCGCAACAGCTTGAGTCCTGTTTTCTATAGGAAGTAACATTATAGTGTTTGTATTGCCGATGAGATGTGAGCCAGCGGGGATCTGCGCGGCCCCGCTCGCGACCCAAATAGACCCGCACGACTACAGCGATACGCACTTTGAACTAATTCGTGTAAATCAACTTAATCTCATTTACTTGTTACTGACGATAAATTTATTAGTGAAATATTCTTTCCTAAGATATATTATAAAAAATATATCGATAAATAAGGCATCAAGTGATTGTAATGATTTTATGTGATGATCTCTTTTTCCATTTCCTTGCCTAATCCATCTTCTGTGGTACATAAAAGTTACTAAGTCACTTAAGTTATGCTATAGGGACCATATACCAATAAGTTTCCGTCATAAACTTTACAACAATATTCAGGTTTGTTGAACTTAGAAATTCTGCTTCAGCTCCTGTAACGTATTGCTTTAAAGGATTACAAATTTAAAAAAAAATTCAAAACGTATTCAACACCTTTATTTGTCTTCAAAGCTTTGAATTAACTAAATCACTTTGTTACGAAGAAAATTATATAAAAATTAGAGTAAATTCGTAATCATTATTTGGACATTTAGAAAAGCGGACGTTACAAACATCGTTCATTCTTTGTGTTCATAAAAAAGCTTAACAAAGCTTAAAACAAATCTTAAATCTAAAAAAAATTAATGAACTATGTCCCCAATGCCACGATTCGGTGTTTTCTACATAATCCAATAGAAAACTCCTTCGAAAGATA
Organism: Papilio aristodemus; assembly: GCA_016277805.2. Taxonomy (NCBI): domain Eukaryota; kingdom Metazoa; phylum Arthropoda; class Insecta; order Lepidoptera; family Papilionidae; genus Papilio; species Papilio aristodemus. The sequence continues at coordinate 9,967 of JAABKM020005790.1, read as the reverse complement.
ATTCGTCGCATTGGGAAAAAAAATCATTGATCACATAAGATCAGCGATAGCGTCAAGAAAATTTAAATTATAAGCAGTACTTAGAATTAAGTATCAATTATTTCAACTGTATCAGCCCGATGTTTGGAATTTGTGCCCGACATAGCGTTAGGCTCGCCATCTATAATATCATAGGACTGAAAAAATATGACGAAATGTGGGTGCACTATTTGCACCTATGCCTACTTAATCAGAGAACACAGGCGTGAGGTATATTTTTTTTAATATAAGTCCCAGTAGTGAGACCTGAACTTCAAAGAAAGTTGAACTGTTAAGTCATAATTATAACTTTAAATGGTTCAGGTGAATTGTAAAATTATACGATGTAATAAAAAAGCTAGGAAGTATCGTTATAAATATTTTGATTTGTGAAACGTTTTCAATTTGACAAGTAGAGATAACTAATAAGTTTGGGGCTTTTAGATCTATATATATTCAATATTATATTTTTAAATTCTTGCTCATACTCAGTAATCTCCCACCATTTAAACAAGTAAATTGTTCCTCCTAGTTTTGTTGTCAATAATTACAATCTTAATTACTTTAATCTCACGAATGTTTATTCCTGTTTGGTAATTCGAGAGGTCTATTCTAGTTATATCTAATCAGCTCTTTCCAGCAGTTTCCTCACTAGCCTCCAGTCTTCCATGATATCAGCGTCAGGCAGCATGTATACGACGTAGGGAGGTGAGACGGCCACCTGTCTCTTTCGTCTTTTCCTCCCCCATTCAGCGCCGCAAGGCCACAAGTCTATCGTATGCCGCTCTTCTTCTATCTTCCGTATCTTCTCTAATAATTCTTCCTTTAAGTTCTCGTAAGCCAGCCACTTCTCGCTCTGTTGGCAAAAGAGAATGGGTACATTAATTAAAAGAAAATAGATCTTTTCATTTGAATACAATAGACGAGGATTACAAAAATATTGGTTGCATTTTATTTGTCACTAGTGTTCTGGCATATAAAGAATGTGTTAAATTTTGCATAAAATTGGATTAAACATAAAAGTTATTAACAAAAAATCTAAATCCATTCATATTTATAATCTTCAAATGTATTAATTCTAAAACTTGGTTGTCTGATGTATTCAAAACATGGTAAAATAATAAAAAAAAATATTATCATCGCCAAAATATTCTATATTTATCGTAGACATCTTTAAATGATGGCCACAAAGATTAGTTCCTTTATCAACCTTGTAATAAGGTATATTCAGTTTAAATAAATTTATTAATTTAACATTTAAGTCTACTACTACGCGACTGCATTGCACAAGATTTGCAAAGCAAAGCTTTCTCTTATCAACTATTCTTAGGCAAACTCAGTCGTAATAGATAACATGTAATTAGGAACCGGTTCTGCAGGTAAAGTTGCTGTTTGTTTTATGGCGAAATCTTTTCTTCTTTTAATATTTACTGGAGATTTCTTGGTCATAATAAGCTATTGTAAAAGCTGTTTAAGATTTCTATCTCTGCTTACAGTATTAAGGTTAACACAAACTTGAGAGTACTGTACGGACGATGATTATTATATTAAAATTAATAAAAGTATTTAAAATCTTTAAACTTAAGCAATAATAAAGTAGTACAGAAATCAATCAGTACGTTTTTCTTGAATGTAGGAGTAAATAAAGTATATATGCTCATACAACCTTAACCCAGAGGGGTTGCTAGTGATTACAAAGTTACTTTTTCATCCATAACACATACATGGTCCTCGACCATGATCATCCTTATATTTTCTTTCTTTACTAAAGAAAGACAATAAAAGGAAAACCGTTAAATCACTGATCGATATTAGTCTTCTTTGATATGACTCTTGCGACATGCATTAAGTAACAATTTTTTAAGGTTTCGGCATTACCTAACTTTGTATTCCAATGCTGTTTTTTTAAAATGAAAATTTACAAATAATAAGTTCTCAGATCTATACCTGACAACATAACGGTCTCAGTTCAAGGAAAGCTTGTCAAAGAAGTAATCCAGTCCCCAAGGGTAATAAAAAAGCACCATTGTACATCCAGGGGCGCATGACGCAGGTACACACGAATATAATACGACGTCTGCCTTTTAATGATTAACACAATATAGCGAGGGGCTGCTTCTGATTCAATAGTTTAATAATAAGATATTTTTGATTTAAAACTGCATCTGCCTGTCTTATCTTACATTTTGCCAGTAGGGAGCTTTGACATACTGTTACTTAACTTTTTTAGTGATACGTCTCAAAAGTTATGCCTGTAATCTTTGGGTTTACTAACTTGTAGTAACTATCGAGTTATTACATTGGTTTACTAATTTTTATGATCGTATGTGGTTTATAATATACTGAACTACTCTGCTATAACTTAAAACCACTTTGGGAGTTTTTTTTTTTGTGATCAGCAGAACGTTGCTCAATACTTTATATAGAATCGAACTTCAACTCTATTGTGATCAAAGATTGACTGAACGACTGTGGTCACAGAAATGCATATTGTTGCATCACCGCAATTTTATCACGAGGACAACGCTATTGCAATACCCGCTCATGTGGTCTTTTTCTCAGACATCATCGATATCACATCAATGAAATACAAACATAAATTAAAAACTCAAAACTAACCTTTATAATGGCATTTAACACTTTATTCGAATTTCTCATGATCCCGTTTTGCGAATGCATATTCTTTACACAATGGAGTTATTTATTGCAACATAACTCATGTCTCGAGCCCGCAGCGAGGCGTGTTAATGCTTTCGTTTATCGTTTTTCTTAACAGCCCTTTATAATTTGTCGGCTTAATTGCATTTTACAGTTCTGAATCAATTTAATGTGCCTTGTGCTTTCTTTAACTCCAGTTAATCTAATTTAGTGTATGTATTAACTTAAACAAAACTTATAACTTCTCATTACAAACTATAAGATAATAGGACTGATGTTATAGATAGTGTAGCAAAAAATGTTTAAACGAAAGAGTTTGAAAAACAGAAACTTTTAGAACAAAATTATAATACAAGTAAACTCCAACACGCAGGCATATAGATGCTTATCAACTATGGTATATCCGATTTACAACTTTCTTATTTATCACTGTTAATTCAGTTATTGTTTATGATAAAAACCTTTTGAAGATTGATACCATTAGATGCCATATCACAAATGATAGACACACGAGTGGCAACCGTCAAAGCAAAGTGTATGTCGGACAGAAATGTGTTCCATTAACCCGGAGCTTGACGAAAGCTCGCACGAAGCTTGCGACAGAAATTGGATGTTTTTGAATTTGAGGCTCACTTGGCAGCGGGCCAGCACTGTTGACTTGACACAGACTTCATTATTTATCATGTGTACGTGTTGAATGCTTAGGTATATTGTAAATAGTACCTTAGTAACGTAAGTAGACAAAATCCGACTCGTAGCATGATCGATGATATTTTAATGATTTACTACCACTATACGAGTTTTATATCTTTACGTCACTCCTCCGAAGAACAAGAAATAAGGTAATAACACGTCACTTTTCAAAATCAGTCAAGCTGTAGACTACAGGAATTCATAATGAAACGTACATGTGACTAACAAGTTTCATTTACATTTTTGTTGTCATTAATTTCGTTATGTTATATGTAATTAATACGATTTTATAATTGGATAACATGTAGACCGTACAGCGCGGGTTTATCCGATGACGGTGTAACTACATTACTCTGTCCTCTAAAGCCTGGTCCACTGTAGCGGGAAAACTTAATTATTGATAATCGATGTGTCCATTTCGCGATACATTGAGTCGGTGGATTGTTACTGGATAACGCAATAATATAGTTTTATAGCTTGGTTACAACGTTACGTAATTTGATAATTCCAAAATTGTTTTGATTAATTTGTTAAACAGTTCAGTTACAGTAGGTGTTTACGAATAAAATTGCTGATCTATTAAAAAACTAACTAGATCGGAAATAGAGCTGACGTAATTTGTTTTTCTTTTCATCGTTTCGTTTAGGTTAACACTAATTATTAAAATTATTCCTTGTTATTTTATACAAATGAACGAATACTTTATAGACATTCATTTAGCAAGAATGTTTCTATTGTAACTTGATACGCTTGCATGTGATGCCATTCAAAACATTGTTATGTTCATAACACAAAAGTGATATCAACATATTGTATCATACAAAACAAACGCGTAGACTACGTGTTAACTGAACGTATGGCGCGTCGGGCGTAGGTAACAAGATGGCCGCCACTTCCGGGAAATACCGGGCACCGAGGCCAAGCCGTTAAGGATCACACGCACAGTTTATAAACATTTCAAATTCATTGGAATTTTATCACTTAAAGATAACTTTGACAGAGGGACGTCAGGTACCGTAATCCCTAACGTGACCGTGAGCTTTGTAAAGTGCTCGAATCGTAATTCATAAAATTAGTTTAATTTCAAAAGTCTTTATCAATGGCAGATCACTAATTACAAAATTGTCAAATTCCCATATCTAGTAAAAGATGACTCGAACCCTTTCGTTTTTTGTACGATATCATTGACTCACCAGTTGTGCGTTGGTACAAGTAAGGTCTGGTGACCACATCAAGCAATAACTTTGGGGTTAAAAAGGTCGTTGATCTCCACATACAGACTGCGAGTAACAAATTAAAATTGGGAATTTTTTTAAAAAAATAGAAGAACACGTTCATACACAAGTTGCGATAAAAACAAAACCAGTTGAATGTTTAATTAACAAAGACGGAACTGCCAATGATTGACTCTCGGTTCGCTAATTAAAAAAGAACTACTCGCCAAATCAAGCGTAAATTGTGTTAGGTCAGTCGTGATTCTTGAGTTAATTAGCTTGGTAGCTTTGACTATAATTTTTTCAGTTTACTGAATTATGTAACTTTTTTAATTGTTTTCTAATATTTTTTTCTCTACAATGTATACATGGTAGCTCTTTGAATGAATAGAAAAAGGATAATGCCTTTTCCTATTGATCCCCTTCTCTGTCATATCCTCTTTTCTCTCCTTTCCCTCATCCTTCCCTTATTAGAAAAGAAATATTTATTTGTGCTTTTTAAAATTTATACCAATTAAACAACTATAATATAACAGACAATTTGTAAAAAACGTAAAATCACCCAAATCTTTAATTTATTTCATTTCATCTGACAGTCGTGGAAACTTTGTAAAATCATTTCATTACCATCGTTGTTGTTCTCGATTTAGCACGTATTTGTTTATTATTTTAAGATATTAAGTGGGATTGAGGATAAACACTAGTTTTTCTAATTAAAAAAATATATATAATGAAGCGGTTTGATTGTAACATTATAACTAGAAATGACTAATTAATATTCCTTATAAAAACAAGAAGCATCGTATGCATCACGCTAATCCGGTGATTCACGATCGAGCGTATTACTTCGATGTCAGTAGAAATTCTGCGTTTCGGAAGAAATAATTGTAATTGAAAAATATTTCTGCTGACTAAGGACCACAGGAAATGAAGTCACCTAAACTTACCATATGTCGGAGGTGATTTTAACTTCAATTTATGATTCAAAAATATATTTACTTCGTGGATTAAAGTTTTAAGATTTCTCTTTTAAGAGGTTAAAGTTGTGTTGAAGTAACACGGAGTACAATTGAAACTTCTCTCTCTTCTCAGCTACGTGCTTCATATGGTAGGGTTTTGACTCAAGTCCTCGTACATTTAAAACGTAAATTGTCAAATATTGTATTGAGTGTATATTTGGTAGTTTATATAACGAGCAGCGAGCGGGCTGCGCGGCGCAGATAGCGTGACGTCACATAGTGTCAATTAACCTTATTGCATGTTTGCGGGTGAGTCACTGGCCAGCAATGCTGAGATACTCTCATTGTTTATCGATCGGGACGAGCGCTGTCCGATTGTTTTACTTATGCATACTGTTATTAGATTATGTAATCACATATTATATTATTTTGAAATATGTTTATTAAAGCATAATCGACAGAGTTGTGGACTATACATGTAGATGTTTTGGATGAAAAGAAATGCATAAGACTTATTTATTGTTCAAGTCGAGGAAAAAAAATGTCTTTAACATAATAAATTGATAACATTTACACAGGTCTATAGGTATTATATTAGACATGGTCTCTCACTACATAAATACGTAGAATTTGACCCATTTAGGGTATCATAGTGATAAAGCCATGATTATTGTTTTAGTGGTTGCGTGTCGAAATGTTGTTTCATTTATTAATGAGTTTTGATATTAATTGTGTACGATTTAATTTTTCTGATTATCTGACAGTGAATTGCGAATTGGTTTTATTAATTTTGCATTAACAAATATGTCATAGTCCGATTGTGAATTTCGTCAGTCGATAAACGGACTCGGCATATTATAACGTACCTAGTCAACAAATGGCGAATAAATCATTTACAATTCTCGCGTACTTCTCGACAGTTTTTACAATTGAAATTATATACATAGATTATTATCAGTAAACTTTTTAAGGTTATTTTTTATATAGTTATTAACTAAATCAGTTATAATAGCGATAGATATTATAGCGTATTTCATTAAAATATTGGTGAGGCAATGTAATTCTATTAATTATGACTTATTTAGGCGTATTAAAAAACAAATAATATAAAAATTTCGAAAGTAGTTGTATTCGTAGTACCAAAACAGCTACGAGCCGTCTACGCGCTACGAGGTCGATGACGAAATAATTTACAAGTACAAAGTAAAGGAAAGTTTGGAACGCGATACTCTCTAATAGTGAGTCAGTACTTAATGTAACATTGTTTTTATATACAGAAGAGGTTGGCATGGTATGGTCATGTTAAGAGGAGAGAATGGCATGTGATAAGGATACTTAAATATGGATATGGAGGGGTTGTAGTGAAAGATGACATAAGATTGGAATTACTACTATACTAAGATGATAGTTGATACAAAGGTGAGGAAAACATAATCGTGTGATTTTTTTTTTGTTATTAAAAGCTATAGAATCTGTACAACTATCTTAAATTCCCCTAATTGAGTCCTCTAATTTTGGTATTTAAACTGATACGTTATATTTAGTTTTGTATAATTGTTTCGAAAATAAAGTTAACTACCGAATAAAAATTAGTATAATCGAAAAGAATAAATAGAGAACATGTCTAAAATTGCTTAAAGAACTATTTAAAAACTAATCCGTTCATAATAAATTAATATTCCATTATTAAAAAAAACATTGCAGATAGTATTACTAGACTGGATTTATAAAGAGAATAAATTTATTTGTTGGAAAAGTTAATTATTTTTGATTTAAGTTATTATTTCTCGTTTAATCTCATTCATCTTTAGGTTAAAGTAAGTTTCATTATCCATGCACATATTTGTATATTTATTTACTCCGCGCTGAGCGGATGTGGACGCGGAGAGCGGCTTATCGCGATGAACACTGCAGATGAATGCTTGTTGACAAACGCCACAGCACATTGTGTATAGTCCGCATCCAAATCCACACCCGCATCCACATCCACGCCGTGCTAGCCGTTCTGATAGTGAAGCATCCGCAGAGGTTAGAAAGCTGTCACATCCACCACCGCTCCAAATGATCCGAAACTTATAAACTATGAATAAGAAAACAAAAATGATCACATTCTATTACGTCAACATTAAGGATCAATTTGAATCTAGACGTGTTATATTTAATTCGTAAGGTCGACATGTATTGATCTCAGCCGCCCTTTGTACGTTATAGGGCTTCGTTTACATGCCGACGTCTACACGTAGGTATTTAAAAATCGATAGACAAAGCTCTAAGACGTTAATCTGGGGGGGGGGAGTGAAGTTACGAATGCAGACTAAATGTTAATACATAAGTTCTTTTAATACATTAAGCGATATAAAAATAATTTCTGAGTTTGTAAAGATTGTTTTCGTCACCAGATGCTATATGACTAATTAATTTATTGAGAGAGAGAGAGAGAGAGAGAGAGAGAGAGAGAGAGAGAGAGAGAGAGAGAGAGAGAGAGAGAACAATTATAGTGTACTAAATGTCTGCACGTAATGCAATGCTTGGCTCGAATTGAAATACGATGATCTCACAGAATACAAGCGAGAAGAAAAATTACTCTGCGTTTCGCTTTGGTTTATTACTTCTTCGAGTAACTGTTTGTTCATTCGTGTTTTAACATGTCCAAACCACTAAAGCTTTCTCACAAAGCAACTTGTTTTATTTCTAGTGACAACTCTATTTTGTTGCTATTTCCTGACGATTATTAAGAGAATAATTCAATTATAGCTTACTTCTTCTGGATCGTTTCTCAACGAGTGACTACTATAGAGCTGAACGTCATTTAAAATAAAATATATCCAAGTAAACTTTTTGTGAATACATGATAAGTTGTAAAAAGCTTTTGTTGGTCTGTGCGATGCTTACTGCAATGGAACGAAACGTGTGCGATATTAAAGAGGGCTTCAACATCATTAGAGTGCTTATTCATTGAGACGTAACGTGCAACGGATAAACATTATAAGCGCTGTTTGTGAGACATTTAAACAACGAACGACATTTACTACTATATTTAACATGGTCAACCACATAAATTATTAAGTAAAAAAACATTTTGGTGAAAATGTAAATCAATTTATAAAATTTGTTATTAGGTAATGAACTAAAATAGGTCACTACTATTTAATAGTAGTCTGAACAATGAAATACTTCCTGTGGGAGCAAAGTTTAAAGACAATAAATTTCAATAAAAAAAATGCCATTTTAAAGTAATAAAACTTTTAAGACCTATTACTGATGACTGTTGGACACGAATATTGTCATGTCCTATATTTCTAAAGCAAGCCTTTGTTTCAAAATTTATGTTTTCCCGTTTCACGAGGTATAGGCAAGTGTTTAAGCGCAAGTCCGAAATTAGGTTTTAACTAAGTTTGTGCAAGTGTTCGTCTCAATTGGATCAAAAGAAAACCAGGGCATATAGAAACAATTATCAACATTTATAATTTTTTAATGTTGATCATCTACTCGTATGTTTGGCAATTTTTCCAGTAGAACTAAAATAATTTGGTGAACAAGTTATGTTGCGTGACTAACACACATAAAGACATAGTTCATCATAATTTTAATTAAAAATAAATAATAGAGAAGTTTTTAAAATATTATTGTAAAATAGGAATAAGGGATCTTTAAAATTTGAACAAAGTTTAATTTAAATTCGATAGGCTCGCCATCTATCACATTATGGGGACGGAAAAAACATAAGGCGACATATTAGTGCACTAGTTGCACCTGTGCCTACCCCTTTGGGGAATACAAGCGTGAAGTGTGAAGTTTTTGAAGATTGTTTGCAAAAACATAACTAAAGCACATCTGAAGTATTTGATGATGTCAAATATTTGTAACGGTAACATTTTACATTGTAATAGTTTATACTGTCATTGTTATGACTACAGTGTTTCCGGCCGGCCGCCTGCCTGACGCTAACGCTAACCCTTCTCGGATTACCTTTATACAAAATCAAAATAAAAGATTATTACATGTAAACAAATTGTTACAAAATGTACTGTAAAGAAACATGTCAACGATAAAGCATAAAGAAACAGATACGTAACTAAGCAAAAAGTAAAATAGAGCTGCAATAAGCTCCTTAAGGATAGAAAAAAACAAAAGTTTAGCCTTTTTCTGTCTTTTATTAGTCTTATTCTGTATTATTTATAATTAAAGGTAATAAATTAACAACACAATATATAACGTAACTAAGCCCAATCACCCTGAAGTACCTCTGACCCCGACCTATCGTTATCCTAAGTACATGAATGTGTGTTAGGCCGTTCTAATTAATGATTCATTTAGTACGATAGTATTTACAGTAGGACCTCTTTACTCCGAACTCTGAAAATTTAGCCCCCGTTCGGATTGGTGGAGCGTTCGGATTATAGGGGTATAGATGATAAGGGTATT
>JAABKM020003714.1:0-17001 GCA_016277805.2 Papilio aristodemus | reverse complement strand
CCCAGGTATTGAAGAGGTAGGATATTTTAACTAATTTAAAAACCCTTATTATGTGACTGGATATTTTATTTTTTTTTTAATTACCTAACCTTCACAAGGAAAACCCGTTCAATGGGTTTCCCTATTAATAAAGAAAATTTTTGCAATCCATAAAACCGCCTTATAAATCTTTCTTTCATTGACTTAATGCCGCGCTATTATCTACTACATTAATTCAAGGGAGTGTGGACCATATGCGTAGAATGCGAAAGAGTTAACCGCGCTTTGTAGCGGCGAATCCGGCAACGGTAAAAAATCTAAAAAGGCATGCCGCCCGATCACCGCGTCTTGCAAAAATATATTTTATAATTCTTAAATTAAAGTCGTGAATTAACATTATGAAGTGGCGGATGGCGATGCTGTGATACTCGGAGTAGATTTTTTTTCTTTTTATTTGTTACGACCGTGAGCTAAAGGAAGTTGTAGATGCAAAATGCAGTTCTAAGTTCGGCGCTTTAGTTTCAACAGTTACTTTACGCTTTATATCTTAACATCCAACTCAATCAGGCTCGGGTAGATAAAAACAAGAATATAAAATAAGGTTACTCGTTCATGATTTCAGGTTTTCAATCGATGAATTTAATAATAAAATCGGTCGTTGAGTACATTTTAAATTTTTCCCGAATAAACATTCAAATGTTTTCTTGTTATAAAATTAGTTTACAATAACATGCCGCCCTAGACTCATCGTATTCTATTTTTAAATAAAAATAGTGAAAGAATGAAGAGTAACATTAAATAAAATTTCTGATTCAATAGAATAACTACATTTTTCGGATGTTTTAAATGTGAATTTATAATAAAATATAATTTCTCAGAGTCTCGATTGTTCGACAATGAACGGCGCGTTCTCTGAATCGTTGAACAAGCGTACATCATGCGTCTTGAATCTCGATTGTATATTTTTTTTATTTATTACTAGATGCTTCGTCAGAACAAGAAGAGCGAAGAGTATACGGATGAAGAGAATACTTCTAAACCATTCGCCTGGACCCCAAAAAATGCCCATTACTACTATCTGGAGGAAAACCAATTCCGTAAGATTTTTTTTTCTTTTAATATTAATTGATAGTGAAATAATTTGCCAACATGTTGAATAGATCACTCACGCATATCTCATCTTATGCATATTTTGGAATTCGTATAAACAGTACTTAAACATTCGACTATTGGTCCTTTCATAGTATTGAACATACTATATGGTTATTATTATTAAATTTCATAAACATTACCTATCGAAAGAGAGAGATGCTTTAAGCCTCTTAACCATTACCGCAATATCAACCGAATTCTTCAATAACAAATGTGAAATTTCACAAATGCACCTGATAATATTTATTCAAATTAAAGTTGTTTGAGTGTTAGGAGATAAAGAAAAGGACGCGGAATCTATGCCGGAAATAAACCAGGGGTTAGGTCGTATAATATAACTTTGTTTTTTATTTAGGTGCGGATCCGACATTGACTCATCTGACGAAAGAAGAGACGGAGATGATGGATATGTCGCGCTCCATTAGGCATGATGATGGCAACACCAACTCACTCGTCGCCGACGAACTGGACGACCTGCAAACTGGATTGTGAGTTATATTAACTATTTATTATATTATTTTATTAACATTTCTTAATAATGTTTCTTGTAACTTGTGCGGTTAAGCGTTTCAACCACATTCAACTCACACCTTTCGGACTCTATTATTTTAATTTATTTAAAATATAACAACGGTATATTTCTTTCTTTAAGACATTTTTAAAATTTCGTTTCTCGAAAAAAATGTAATCATCGGGAATTAATTACGTAGTAAACTAAGAGATAACGAGTTCTTTCGACTAATTCAGTATACAAACGATAAACAAAATATAACGCTTGCCCTGGGTTTTACACGCATTTATTTTTTCGCGCTTGGAAGTTTGATAACTTGATCAACTAAGATTAATCATTTTAACAACAGAGCGAACAATACGACATTATTAATATTTAAACTTATAATAATGAAATAATAATTTATTAGCTTCCACGTTTGAATGGTTTGCTTCATACAACTACATACAACATTTTAAAATTTAAATATTATATAATACATAAAATGAAAACCGCTTTATAAACTCTGGTTGTAATTAACGTAACTCCTTCCTTAAATTGCTTTATAAAGGCAGTGTCACAAATTCTTTTCTTAACGCTTTTGCCTACAAAATTTTGCAGTTTTTAACATTACACCTACTGACTGAAATAATCCTTATACCTTTAAAACAACATTCATCTTAGAGCTTTAGTAATCCGTCTAACAGTTAACAAGGCGTTTCAGTGACAGAAATTTATTTATTTATTTATTAATAAAACCGTGTAATTAATAAAAACTCGTGGAAGTAAATTATTATTTCCATTCTAGTATAGTCAAATCGAAACAAATTTATTTTTGGAATATTTTGAAATAGTGTACATACTTTGCAATTCCACAAAGTAATTTCTGTTGTCAAACTCATTTATTCACCCGCCCTGTTCCCACTTTATGTGCAATATTCATATTGACCCTGCAATATAATGTACATACATATATGACAATTCAAATGGCTTTGCTTACCAGACCCCTGTAATATCTTAACTATATTATATGCACATATGAATATATGCATTTTGTACGGGATAATGTGTTCGGACTTCGATAGGCCGCACCCAATTTTATGCTGAACGCAGATCAAATTTGTTTTTGTTAATATATATCTGTAATAAGTCATGTATCTTCGTGTACAGTTTTTCCTAATAGTATATTTTACTAATTAATTTTGCTCACTCTATGACCATTATTTATGTCTACATTGACCACTTTGCTTGTAACATATTAAAGCGTATTTATAGTTTACATGGGTAGTCAGTAAGTATTAACTGTTCGAAGCATTCTGGCTTAAGCTGGGAAGACGACGATGTCCTACCAACGACCACTTGTGTCTAAACACACCACCAGTGACTAACGAAGCGTTGTTTACTATAATCCCATTTCGTTTCTTACTCCACTTTCCCGTATCCATTACCTCTCTTTGTCCTGGAAAAATACTGGGAAGGTATTGAAATCTTAGAGTACTTGATTTTGGAAATTAATTATTAAATATTATTGGGTCACCCATTCCTCATTTTTATTGTGAAACTAATTATTATTTCTGAAAATAAAATTTCATTTCGACAAAAGATTTCAATTTTAAAATAGTCAATCTGAATGACTGGCTGTGGTTTTACTGTAAGCGACGACAAAGACTATTTAATATGAAACGAAAATTGGTTCGCTGCAACCGTCCAATGTCAATGTTTCCGATTCGCTGTGACTACGTGTCGCTCTTTTGATGTTCGGTTCTTTTGTGTTGGTATTTCCATGTAAAGGTTAAAACTTAAAAGCGTATTGCTTTGACGTCCGTTGTGCCGGAAAATGCCTGTTTCAATAATCAAACAATGCACCGGACAACCCTTCGTTAACTGCAACAAAGTTTTAAATCGAATATTTTTGCTTTGTTTTACTTTGTTTTTGTACCGTGTTACCAATACCAATGTTATAGCGTTCATGTTTGGTAACTTTTAAATTGCAGAATTGATGTTAGGATAAAAAAAATTGATACATTCCTATTATACGTCAACCTTTAAAATTTACATCTCGAGATCGATACAAAAAAAAATAAAAGATTTCCTTATATTGAGACATATACACATATGTCGTCAATTGAATGTGAACTTCTTCAGTTTATAATCGTACTAATCATATTATAAACTGTCAGCTAATTGTTAACTGAATATACCATTCGCATTACGATGTGTCATTTCTCGACTGTTTGTAAACTGTCGAAGTCAAGATGGTGGGTTAAAGTATAAATTAGAAAGGGAGATAATTTACATTCGTTAGGTTAGGCACGATAAGTTAGCGTTTGACATAGACACATTATTAATTTGTTCAGTTCAGAATTTCCTGACAGTTTATAGTACACCTAGTCTGATTATCAACTAATGAAGTTTTCAATTGTTCAGTGAAACATTCACACGGGATCGAGGTAATAAGAGTTTGTTAATAAAGTCGTGGGCGGCAACACTTTTGTTCGATGCCTGTCTAACATGTCAGAGTCGTATTTTAGAAACGTAGTTTAGTTTATCTTGGATTTTAATGTTTTGTATAAACTAAAAGGAAACAAGGCGCGTGCTATTTTTACTAAGAGCTTATTTTAACTACGTCGCCGCCCAGCATCATGTGGTATCGTGGTGAAGCACCAGTTTATATAAACATCAAACTGATGACAGCAGAGAGAGTGATATTAATTACAGGGCTAATAAGGAATACCGTCTGCCTGTCTCCTTAATACCTGCCAACCTGCGCTGGTTGAAAATAATGAAACCGACTGTCGAATCTCAGTCTGAAGAGAGGTGATGGAATTAGTTTGTAGTAGCGCACAACCCCACCGCCTGCAATGTAGTCGCACCGAAAACACTACGTTTTCTCATACATATTTCCATTACACATTATCGTTTGGTTCATCATGTTAAGAATTACAAAATGAAATGTGAAGATCGATAGTTATTTTCTTTAGAACAGTACATACATTGTTTTAATTTTTTTACTTACGTCACATTATAACTTTTTAACTAAAAGTTGGAGAATTTTGTTTAGATTTCTATTTTTGTGAAAGATAATGCGTAGATAGGATTAGATACTTCCAAAAAAACATTCTGCTTTCTTTCAACGTTTTTTGATCAGCATGGCACTTTTAAAACTCCTAAACTAATCGGTTTGTCAGTGTTATGTATATTAGTGACAATCGATACGAAAAAACGAGTACCTCATTTTTTTAATTTTAATATCTCCCTTAATATCGGATTTCATACAATAAATAAAATTTTAAAAAGTATTTGCATTAATACGAATTACCCATCTCAAATCAGACGAGTGATCCATCATTATTTAACTTTGTACGAGCAGTGTAATTTCTTTATATTCAATAACATGGATGACATATTCCAACATCTCAAAACAAAAGATAAAGGTACATATTATGTTAGTCTTGTCGATGTTTGTACGTACATTAATCGGTCTTTATATTACGAAAAACTCGTTTAGTCGTAGTCAGTGAATGTTTAGTATTACGTTGACGACTGTACCATGTTTTGAGTGTAACTGATATTCGTAGGATGGACAGCACGAATAGACCTCGCCACACCTTCTTCTACGAAACCAACTCCACCGATCTGGTTGATTCCATCTATGGCATCGCTATCCTGATTGCTGTTATCGCTGCGATTACAGTATCCCTGGTGGGACTGACATACGGGCTGTACGTGTAAGTAAAAAGATTTCTATTTTAGAAGAATATAAATGAGCAAGTAGTATTGCCAAGTTTAAATGAACGCTACCCATGTTGCCATAAAGAGGTAATGAGTTACGTACATTACAGAACATACACAAAAAAGGAAAGTTTTTTTCTTAACTACATAAATTAAATCCTCTTAAATCCTCTTCCCCGATGAAGTAAGGATGGGAAGAGGAAGAGGACGAGACAGATTAAACGCAGCATACTTCTACTTCATCTAAGCTTCTGTGTGGTTACTCACAAAGTGGTAGTACTCTGTTGATGTTATTGCGGGCTTTACCACTCACAATAATTCAAAAAGATTTTTTTTTCGGGCATTTTCAATAATAACGTTATTTAATTAAATCAATTGAAATCATTTTTATCGGCGTTATAATAAACATTTCTATAACAAGAAAATGAGAACTTTGTGCTATGTTTTGTTATGTTTGTACGTGTTATGTGCTTACCAATAAATTCATTCCGGGACTTCGTGTCCGGCGTCTTCAAGTCCGAAGTCAGTCATAATTTATTATTGGGTTGCCGTTATGACACCATTTAAATTGCAGACCTGTTCGATTATTTCTTTTACTTATTTATATAGAACCGTCTTTGTGAAAATAAAAAAACCCCATTAGATGCACGAACCACCAACGTATTGCGTCAGTACATAAATATGTATTTAGTACGAATAATTCGCTTCTAAAATAGAAACATGCATTGATGCAAGCACGTGCAAGCAAGTCTATGACCAACGAAGCTTTAACAGGTTTCAGTATTTATTTCCATTATACATATTAATTAATCTTAATGGTACCTAAAGGTCTATCTAAAAGGTCGTAATAAGGAAATCGTATCGAAGTGGAAAAATTGCGTCACTTCTCTTGTTAATATTGAAGAAAGCTTCGCTTATCGTCTGCCTGTCGCGTTCGTTGATATTATTGTTCATATCGAGTATATAACGTGTAAGTAATAAAACTGTAACCACCAATATAGATAGAAATTCTATTGAACACAAGACTTATATCAATTTAATTTGTGTTTTTTTTTTTAATTTTTGATAGAATACATAATGGTGGGCCATTAGTTATAGCCGCTTTGCTGTTCATAAACTTTGAAGAATACTAACTAACTTGGCATACATTCTTATGTATTTTTCCTCGTGTTTGAAGGTGGTGACCACTATCTATGAGTTTCAACTTCTTTACGCCATCTTCTATCACCATCTACTCGGAAAGCATATACAGTGGAGTCCAATGTTTGTATCTGTTCAAACCGCATCGTACCTCCAGTGAATGATTCCCTTTCACTTTCCCACTAGTTTTTGGACATTAACTCCGTCTCTGCTGACAATCTGTGAGAATTGTTTTAGGTATATATACATATTTATAAATTCATAGCAAAATTCGTTTTGCATGTGCGATAAAGCGACTTAGAACCCTAGTACCGATGTATATAGTAAAAAAAATTACCGAGATAACGAAAGTAATTATACTGTATGTATAATTGGTAGTTATGTATTATAATACGTTGTTTAGACTGTCGAAGAAGATTAAGGGAACAAGTGAAGCTGATTATCCAGCTTACGGTGTGACCGGGCCCTCCGACGCTCGCGGGGACAGCCGCCTGGCTCACTCCGCACACATGTTTCACTACCAGCACCAAAAGCAACAGATCATCGCTATGGAAAGGTCAGTATTCATATTCCACAAGTACCTCTCGCAACTACCCACAGTAACAACTTTCATTTCATTTTAATTGGAACTATATATAGCTTGTACAAAAAAAACCTAAAGATATTAAATCCATTCAATTGAATTCAACAGAAAAAAAATTATTACAAGAGATGAAATTCCACTCGATTGTTCAATTTAAGTTTCTTTTTCTATTTGTTCCTTTTATACGACGATCGATTTAACACATCCACATAGGTTCAATTGAAAATTACTATAAATTAACCTAAGCTAATCCAACCAAGTTAATATTAAAAGATCCGTCAACTTTATTATGGCGACAGATATGGCGACAGGCTCGCCCCTATCACATTATGGGACGGAAAAGTATATGACGAAATGTCAGTGCCCTAAGTTGCATCTGTTCCTACCCCTTCGGCGAATACAGGCGTGAGATATGTTTTTTTTTTAAATACTTTGGAACATACATTAAAAAACTACGTACAAACGAAAAAATCATCGCCGCAAAATTCGCGGGCTGTCGGGTCGGGCGCTCTATTGTTTATATAAAACAAAGTCCCCTCGCGCGTCTATTTAAATGGATGTTTATTCAATTTTTATAAATAGACTTTACTAAGAAAGTTTGCACAGAAAAACACATACGGCTTAAACATCGTTTACCATATTAAGTTTAACAATAACAACGTCGTGACCAAAAAGCAAACGAAGAAAAATAAAATAAGAAAATATTGATAAATACCGGCCTGATGCACCTGGCCGTAGCCGCCGACCGTGAAACAATTGGAAATTTCTATTCAAAGCGAGAAAATAAATTTATTTAGTTTACGTTAGAAAGCAATGTAAGGTTGAGTCGAGAGGTGCAATGATGTGCGACTTCTGAACTGCACAAATTCGATTTCGACTTTTATCCAAAACAGTATTTCAATTTCGTTTCGCACCCGTATTTTGAATATCCCAAGGATTATTTATTTAGTCACTCGGTGACTGTTCGAGATATTTCGCTGTAGCTTTTATCCATCGCCCACGCTCTGGCCTACAACGTAGCCGCACCCTAGTTACTACGTTTATATTTAAAGCTACCAATAATCAATTACATTTTCATTTCAGAATATAAGCTGATTGAATATTTAATTTATTACTTCAATATTACATTTGAAAGCTTTAATATTAATACAGCGCAGTTTTATTAACTTTCGTGTATGGAAACAAAATTGACGATTCTTTGACTTCTGGTCTTACAAAAATATATTGAACACATGTGAAGGTTGACACCTACGTACTGAACGATCGCGGATGCGGATGCCACTCACTTATAACTCGATATGAAAGAACTATTTCCACGGCTTACTGCTACAGCGGCGCGTATGTAGTAGACGTCAAACCGCGGGGTCTAACAGCGACGACTATACGCACTGCGCGAATGCAGTACCCACACCGCGCGCCATCGCAAGTGTCCGAATGCATTCAATCGCCTCAAGCCGCCTTTTACATCTGCATACGTTTAGTTGGCGCACTTAAGGGCTGTACTTTCTTGAATAACTTTTTGGAAACGGCAAATGGGCTCAGAACTATCATCTTGTTTGACACAAGCTACACCATCATTTATGTCAATGTGCTGAGAATAGCGATTCAATAAAAAAAATAGGACAGTTATCGTTTGTCAATTTTTGACATTACGTCTTGTGAACTCATAATACGTCACAATTAGGAGGTTTTTGAGTCTTCATTCCGAGCGCAACATCTCAGCATTAATAGCTTAATAACATCTATAGCTTTAATAACATCTCAGCTTTTTCATATCATCGATTTCCCTGTCTCTTTCTTCTTCAATTTACATTGTACATCTAGCACATTAAAGGGTGCATCGAAAAGTTAGCATCAGAAAATTGAGCTTATCAAAATGATAAACTAAGTCTTTGTAATTAATGTATAGTCAGGATCAAAGGTTCATCGTCTTTATGTCGACATTTGCTTCCACTAGAGACAATTACAATTAAATAGAACAAATTCAAACTTCATAATGGCAAGGATGTTAAAAATTGTTTTCTTATTGACCTTTGTTGTCTTATCAAGTAAGAATAATTTTATAAGCAGTTGTCTACTTAGTGCTTTATTTCCCAAAGCTACTAACTGTTTACGGCTTGATAAAGAAATGAATATGAAAATAGACTGACGATTTCTTTTCCTCGAGCTATATTTAATGTTTGAGCGACTGCTTATCTGTGCAGGGGTGGAGTCACCGAGAACCGTGCCGGGTCAGTTTCCGAACCAGAGTCCGAGGAGGAACACGAAGAGGGGGATTACACCGTGTATGAATGCCCGGGATTTGCTACCGTGAGTAATCGAAGCTTGTAGCTTCGCCTAGAGTCAAATTTCTCGATCGCTTTGAAAAGCTGTCGAATTTCGGAAGTCCAGTACCTACCTACCGAAAATAGAATGGATATTTCACTACAAAAAAACGTTATATGATTGTGCCGACTTGTCAGCTGTCACCAACTGGCCAGGCCTTAGATCTGATAAAACTTTTTTGGGACTCATCCATATTTTCAAAGGCTTCTCTGCTGCTTTCAAAACCAATGTCGTTGAGTATGATGACATTGATCTACATATATAAAGATCTGTCGCTTGTTTCTAAGTGGTCAATTCTACTGGCTTTACCTAATATCTTGCGCTTGGTTTTGTAAAACAATCTCCTACTATGATAATTTGCAATCATACGATACGGCACAAAGGTACTGGGTGACTGATTCCAAAAAAAAAACAGTTTAATTAGAAGAAAGAAGAACATAAATTGAATTCTCGGCGTTCTAGCGTTCCAATTAAAACAATGAGTTCATTGTCATTAGAATGCATTAATGATTGCTCATATTTGAGCCTGTACATGTTACAGTCAACATAAGACTCTGAACTCTAGTGCTAGACAATGTTATTATTTTTGTCCTTATCACAACCTCCGTCCAAAAATGTTGTGAATGTCTGAAAGAAATGAAAGTAAAATATTTTGGGTGATGTTCAGTGCGTGGCGTGTGAAATGATACATGGATCGATAGTTTTAATGTTTGCTCTATACATAACACAGCTTAAACACATACTATGTATTGCTAATAATGAAAAGAGAGAGATGTGCACGTGACGTACGTGACCCGTTCCACCGGGCGGAAGCGACCGTACCCGAAGCTTAAAATACTCCCCAGCGGTAAAGTGTGACAGACACTTTCAACTGCCAGTCTCGCCAAGTGGAAGCAAGCAGTTGATCGTCAACTGTTAGTATTCTTACGTATAACGGTGCCTTCCCGCCAGAAGACACAGTCACCTTAGGTGCCACCTGGAATACTCCTAACGGCGAAGTAAATTTATTTTACAAATTTAAAATAATCTATAACAAAGACTTCCTTAAAGAGCTAGTTAAAAAAAGTTTACAGAACCTAAGCATATTTAATAACTTAAGTCACATACATTTCTATTTTTTTAATGTGAATTGAATTTTCTAACACAATTAGTTCTTGTGTGTGTTTGTGTGTATACATGTTATTTGTAACTTGTGAATGTTTTTCGAGATGTGTACAAAACGTTGTTTGACATGATCTATATAAACTCTACATCCTTTGAAGACATATTATGAATAAATATTATGTAGTTCAACTCATAATCATACCTATTGACTTAGCGCTTTGCGTATTCAACGAAGTCTTGAATACACTACTTCTGTTTATTAAATATTTATAATGGAATGACACCGCGCCAACCGTCTACTCAGTTATTAAATATATATACATAAGCAAAAGTTTTTATAAGTGTTTTTTACAGTGGAACTTATAAATTGACACGGAATATCACGAATTTATTCCCTTCCCTTCTTCATTCTATTATCAGACGTTTAGACATGCGGCTGATCTTCATCCTTTTGTCGTAGATATACCACGAGTTCGAAAATTCGAATCGATCATTACATCCAAGGAAACGTACCACTTATCAAAAAGAAGAGTGAATAGGTTTCTAAAGTAGTACGTACTGTATGCATAGTGCATCTTTCTACCATTTCACCACTTTCATCAGGTGGGGTGTGGTTCATTATAAAAAAAAAATAAACATGTATGACTTGTGCCTAAGGTTCTATATATGTAATATTGGTAACATTTTGTCAACAGACAGGCGACATGGAAGTTAAAAATCCGATGTTCTCCGATGACCCGACCCCTGCAACGCCCGGCAAGTGCGAAGATGTTCAAGCCCAGCCTATGGAATAAATCGCTTCCCGAGGACTCCCTTATCGTAGTCACGCTCATTCCCTTGAACGTAGACAATATTACGTATTCCAAAAACTTCTACATGCGACAACCTTTCAAACTACGTGTAGTGTACGATGACCGTGCTGACCTGGTGATCGATGTTGACCCTTTACTGCACGCGTATTACAATCGTTAAATTTAAAAAAAAATCAATTATATTTCGTAGATATTAATGATATTATATTTAATCTTTCTTAACAATTATATCTGTGAATGTTAAAAATTAATTATTAGTAAATTAAATTGCTAATAATGAGGTTTAATTACATCTTAATTAAGTACGATATGTTTAAGTGTGAGGTGCGGGTCAGGTGTGCAGGGCGCACAGACCTCCTGCAGTTTCTTGTTTTGATTCGTTAATTAGTACAAGAGTTCACTGAGTTACAATTACGTTATATACATTATTTTAAATATTTATTATAGATAAAAAATACATTATCCTATTTCTTCATCATCTCTTCTAATTAATGTTTAGACTAAATACGAAAAATGTATCTATTTTTTCAAGGTAAAGGCACAAATAGATTATATATATTTAATATTTGGAAATATTGAAAAAAAAAACTTACTTATTTACAACTCTTACAAGATTTTAGTATATATAGGAAACTAAATTAAAAATCAAAATTTACTCTTTACAATTTTACTCTATCAATCTATCTACAAACGTAAATATATATCTGTATTAATAACTAATTACTTGAATTAATTGTACTAAGTTTGAGTCATTTGATTTAATTTAGTTTTTTAAATTTTATGTAAACTTACAATTACATATGTATGTTAAAATTTAAAACAATTAACATGTTTTATTCGATTAATAAATATAAGAATATTCAATTAAATTTTTAAGCTATTCATCTTAAATGAAAGAAAAGAAATAACCAATTTTACCCTCAAGTGTTTCTTTCCGAAAATCCTACTTCTTGAACCCGCGCCGAGTACGCTCGAAGTAAATGAATAAAATGGATAATGTCACATACGATTATTGTGGGAACTATGGGGGAGGTGTGGTGAGTGAGACGAGTTTCGCCAGTACCAGATTAAATGCAATCAAAAACTTTTTGTTACGGACGTGTTGACAGCCTTTATGTAGGATGAAGAATTACAAACCTTAAGTGACAATGAGCCGAGCACTTTAGTCGATGGGGTCGAAAGATTCTAGAATGGCGGCCACGTGCAGGTTGACGCAGCGTCGGTAGGCCTCCCACAAGATGGACCGATGATTTGATCAAAGTCGCGAGAGCCAGTTAGAGGAGAGCGACGAATATTGGCTAAAACTACGATGAACTGTTGTTAATTGAAAATTTCTGCATTACAAATGAAAATAAAAGAAAAGAAAAACAATGACTCTTTGGGCTTTTCTTTATCATATAGTCATTGAAGACCGGTAGGAGTAAAAGTGTTAGCGTCTTCCTGACAATTCGCCTTACTCGCGTCACCTTCAGCTAATGGACTGGTCTTCTGTACTGGCGATTTTAATCTTTTTAATTCGGATTCTATTCGCAACAACTTCTCTTTGTTAGAATTGGTCCGCCACGGTCTTTTCGGGTCTGTTGTATTCAACAGGTCATCGCTCGGTACTTTCGTTATTCTACAACTAAAAGAACAAATTATTAGAAATCAATAAAAATATACCTAAATTATAATAAAATATATTTTTAATAAATATACTATGTTACTTATGACAGCTGTTTAATGTTCCTTAATTTACCTTCCAATGTAATAATTGCAATAACAAAAACGAGATGAGGCGACATAATCAATGCCTGGAGTAGTAATGACCTTTATGACTTTGATATTAAAGCCTTACCCTTATAAAGGTATGTCTTGGCGCGGTAACATAGTAACATGGTTACGTAAAAATATTTAGATAAATAATTATCAAGTTCACTTTGAAAAATAACACAGAAGAATTCCGATTCCCCTGCTGAATCTATCAAATGATGACATAAGTGACAAAGCTACCAAATAACTTGGTCAGTGTTCTCACCTTTTCTCCTCCGCGAACAACTCTTTCAGCTTACGATCGTTTTCCTCCAGTAAACCTCTATCAGGAATATAAGGGTTCACATACTCCTCACGTTCGTCATTCCCCTGCTCCTCTATCAATTCATCTGCAAACTTCACCTGCATTTCTTTGAGCAGCGGCTGACATCGTTCAGGTAATCTTTCCTCCGCAACTTCTAAGTCTTGGAGAAGCTTCGCCAGTCTCGTTTTATCTTCATTCGTCGACATTTAATCGTCTCAAAACGACGATTTTACTGACATAATATCGAGATATTTGTCATTCTGTAAATGTATCTCCATGGTAACTACCTAATATCTAACAAACATGACCTATCAACCGCGGTGTGATGATTTAGATTTTAATAAATTTGATCACCTTCTGTATTCCGTAAAATAAGTTTTTCATCACCTGTATTTTATTCTACATACAGTATGGTTGCTTTGTTCCAGTCTTAAATGAACCATACATGCAAGCGTTTAATTATTTACTCGGATTTCTAACACATTTCTTTCACTGCTACTTCCATATATCTATGCTTTAAAAAAAGCATATCTCACGACTGTATTCCCCGAAAGGGTCGGCAGATGTACAAGTAGTGCAATAGAATAAATAGATTTCGAAGTTATCTGGTAAATTTCTTATGGAAATGAAACTCGATTATTTAATCGGATTTTTATTGCAATCTTTATTGCGTATGTCTGGTGCGTGGGCGCAAGGCACATGCACCAGACACACGCGCCCGATATGAGACATACACAAAGCTTTATAATATTCGACACAATCTTATCACTTACACTATATGGAACCTGACGACTGGGAAAGTAGAATGGATACAGATAAAAAAAAATTAAAATCTTTGCGGACGTGACGATTCCAAGCCAACTGTACTGGATTGTGATTCTAATGAAATAATATCTGAATATTTATTATTATAAATAAATAATTAATGTCCTCATTACTTGAGTCGAGATGAGAAGTCATTAAAATTAATATATCGCTTAGCATTTGCTTTCGCTGAGCAATGGAATAGGCAAATGTATTTATCTTGACCTTACAAATGTTGCATAAGTGAATGGTAGTGTCCCTAGGGGACATCCCAGGACTTGCAGGAACCGACGAGCACGTATACGTCGATATGTGGATGTAAAAAACGCGAGAGAAGTGTACCAGGATCGTACCAAATGAAAATCCATAATCTCTTCCTACCCCTCTGGGTTACGGGCGTGAGCGCATATTTATTTTATTTATTTTACATATTAATAAAGGCTTTCAACGCGTCCACAAAGGATTAATTTTTGTTTTGAAAACACTTTCCCCGTCAGTCTTCATAATATATGAGGAATATAATTCTGATACAGATCTAAATACGGCACATGGCGGCATAATGCAACATATATATTTTTTATACCATCAACAATATAGATTTTATTCGTTTAGGCCGAATAAAAATAACGAAATAAATGAATTAACATAATTTACCTTATATACGAATGAGAATCTCTATTCTTGGCAAAAAAAATTTGATCGCATACATATTTTTTTTATCTCGACTTTTATAGATTGATTTGCGCCAATATTATTGGCCGATTATACATAACAAATTACACACAAAAATTATTTGTACATTGATTTGTTCGAACGTGATGAGAAACAATAATAAAAAAAATACTCGCTCAGCTATAGCACACAGCTTTGATAACTTAAAACATAAAAAACAAAACTATATGACATATTATTGGCCGAACTAGGCTCTTAGGCAATTGAAAGCCTTATGAAAATTTGATTACAAACATAATTATAGGATACGACACATTATAAAATAAAAATGAAATTGAAACATTGTAAATGATTCTTAGCAATTAAATTATCAGCTAAAGAAACTTTAGGCGGATGAATAAAAAAAATATAACCTAAAACTTGAAAAATGATGATAAAAAATAATGCTTATTTAATTCATATTAGAATATTCTGATAAATGAAACGGTGGGTGATAAAAACAAAAAAATATGTTTTCATTACATTTACCTCCCAAGCGTATAGAGAGTAGAAAATTACCAAAGAATTTGGCAAAGCTTGCAAACGACTCAATACGTATTTAAACCACACCAGGCGACTTATACTAAGAACACAAACAAATTGACTTTGAGATTAATTATCACATACCTGCGCGAGAGATCCGAAATACTTTGAAATTTTGTCGCTAAACAGCGAACGCCTCTTTGCTACGTATCTATATGTAAATATATGTCGGAAGAAAGCCATAGATCAAGTTAGTTAGATCGTGGGAAATACAAGTCGAAAGTAAAGAACGGTGCCACAAACCTGCTGCACGGTCTAAATTGTTAATTTTCTTCGTGATGTTACGTTAAATAACTTAATGTTGTTAAAAGTTAATTAAAATACTGAGAAAGTGTGAACATAGTGTTCTACCCTCGTGACGCACACGAAACACGTGACCATTGGCGACGAGGGACGAGAACCATCCCCGACATATATGAACAAACAATAACACCTTAAAATAAATGCAATGCGAGTGACATTTCAATGTAAACGGCGAGGGACAGCACAAATTTTTCATTAATGGTTTAACTAACCCGCGAACGTCAAGCCACGCCCATCGTACGCTCGTACGTACGTGGGCGTGGCTTGCGCGCGCGTTCAATTTGTGCATTATATTAATAATTAAATCTTCTTTGGCTAATTTATGAGCACGACCATGCTTATTAAATGAGCACGACCGGGAAAGCACCGCAGCCTACTCTTATTGTATAAATTTATTACAGTTGCTTATAGGACGTAGCGATATTCAGTACAGACGGCAAACAGCAAGTTTACACGTCACTTAAATATTAAAGACAAGGTAAGGCGATGTCGGCAGCTGATGCTACTCGAACGACATAAGATTTGCTGGAAGCGGCTTCTCGGTTCTGTTGTTCGCTTCTTCTATCTTAGCGACCCACTGTTTCGCGACTGACTCTGATCCCGTCCTGGAAACAATAAAACAGATACTGAATATTGTATCAATTAACTGACGGTTGAAGTTAACTATATTGATCGCCTGAATTGGAGATATCACGAGGCTCATAAATGAAGAAAAAGAAAACAAGGATTAGGAAGGTTATAAATTATGCATCACAAAAACAACTTAATATTTTAATAGTTTCAAATTAAAACTATTATCCAGCAAATTCTGACACAGAAGTCATCACAGGGCTGCGGCGATACCGCGTAGTTCAAGGTATGGCGTCACACTGTAACAATTCTGTGTCAAGACAGGGCTACGGCGATACCGCGTAGTTCAAGGTATGGCGTCACACTGTAACAATTCTGTGTCAAGACAGGGCTACGGCGATACCGCGTAGTTCAAGGTATGGCGTCACACTGTAACAATTCTGTGTCAAGACAGGGCTACGGCGATACCGCGTAGTTCAAGGTATGGCGTCACACTGTAACAATTCTGTGTCAAGACAGGGCTACGGCGATACCGCGTAGTTCAAGGTATAGCGTCACACTGCAACAATTCTGTGTCAAGACAGGGCTACAGCGATTCCGCATCGTTCAAGGTGTGGCGTCACACTGCAACAATTCTGTATTAAGACAGGGCTACAGCGATTCCGCGTCGTTCAAGATGTGGCGTCACACTGCAACA
>JAABKM020001541.1:0-17156 GCA_016277805.2 Papilio aristodemus | reverse complement strand
CATAATGTGATAGGGGGCGAGCCTATCGCCATATCGGGCACAAATTCCAAACTCCGGGCTGATATCAAGTTGTAAAACCGAATATCATTTTTCCCGACCCGGACCCGGGACCCCAGCATTGCAGCGGTACCGTATACGTAATACGTGATACCACAGAGCCACTGAGGCAGTAAAGCTTAACACCACAGTCATATCCTGGTACGCCTGCATTGCTGTGACTACGGATTCAGATCCCGAGTCTGGTAAAGTAATAATGTGTTTTTCAATTCAATAGCCCAAATGAGCCCGATATAGCGATAGGCTCGTTTCCTATCATATTCACAGTACAGATAGTTTTCTACCATTTCGGGGAGCACAGGTGTCACTGTCTCCTGAGCAGTGAGCATTGTGCACATTAGAGCCATGCGAAGAAACCAGTTACATTTGTAATGTATCTGTGATGTACATCAACTCTTTTGTTCGTATGGGTCGCATTTTCCTCTACTAATACCAATATACCAAAGATTTACTCAAGTCTATCTCTCTCTACACTCCATAGATCGGCGTGACGTCGTTTGGTTCGAGCCGCGGCTGCCAGGCGGGGCTGCCCGCGGGCTTCGCGAGGGTCACCTCCTTCGCCTCCTGGATACAAGCTCGTCTGTAAACTAACCATCTGTTCGTCTGTTGTCTTTGTAACTGAAATTTTTCGAATAAATCTTTAAATGATATTCCATTGTTTTTTTTTCTGTTCATAGACTAAATGTTGAACGAGCCTACTTTATTGTTAAAATTATGATTCTAAAAAAATATTTGTCTATATTTTTTTATGAATTTTTTCAGTAACAGGTAATTCTTATTGTTTCAATACTAATGTAGTAGAAAGTTTTTGACATGTGTGTAGTGTAAGTTATATTGTGAATTTGTTTGCGGACGATATTGATACAGAAGTCCCTACAGGTCACTTCACATATATCGGATGCACCTTAGGCTCGGCTTATCACATTATGGGACGAAAAAATATACAGCGAATTGTGAGTGCACTGAGTTGCACCTCTGCCTACCCCTACAGGGAATACAGGCGTGAGGTATATCTAATATTATTTCTATAAAAAAACTAGCGTAAACATATTGTTTTCAATAAGAGTAAAATACATTGTATGCTATCAATTTTTTTTTCATATTTCACATCACCTATAGCGATGTTTACATTTGCTGTAATTTAGTATGGTCACAATTATTATTAAAATGTAATTATCTTAACAATATTCAATTATCTGTTGAATAGGAAAGAGAGATGGTAGGTGTTGCGAGGATTGTGCTCACGTTTCTTTGTGCATTTATCTCGGCTGCTCCCCTCCACTAGACGAGGTTCTGATTTGCTTGCAACTAAATTATTTCGGTCAATGTCGGCGCTAACTTTTAAATTGATTTGAGAATCTCCACTTAATGATGTAATGTTGTCAGACGTTTGATTGACAGTTTCTTCGATTATTTTTAAATCGGTGCCATCAATATCTTTTAATAAGAGATTTATTAAGTTTTCCTGATCTTCAGTGTTTAGTTCTGCATCGATCGGCTGCTCTTCTCTAAATGTTTTCTTTTTCTTTTCTTTTTCTTTATCTTTGACGTCAATCGAATCTGTGTAGGAATTAAAATCGAATTGCTTATTTTTAACATTGGGTCTTGTCGATTCCGATTCTATATTTTCGTTGAATACGTCTTCAGCTTCTGCTGTATCAGGGACCAGTTCTTCTTTACTAAGCCAAGCGACGTCGATGTAGGGGCTATCTTGTTTAGAAAAATCTTTTGATAAATTTGTGACGTCATCTTCAACAGAAAAGTCGTCGTTATGGGAATTAACGTCTACGTCTTCGTCTTTTTCGATGCTGTCATTGTCCGCCTCGACGTCCTCAATCGAAGAATTTTCTTTGTTGGTACGTAGATCTGTATTCAGGTCTGTAATAGATATTTCTTTAGAATGTTCCATGACATCTTGTTCAGGATCAGAAGTTACAGTTTCATCTTTCTCATTTTCTGTTATTTTCTTCTCGTTGTTTCTGTTTCGATTCTTAAGCCTGGTTAGTTCCTGTAGACTTGTCACTATAATAGCTAGCGGTGCGATCGTCTTCTGTTTGTCGTGATGCAACGGACCTTTCCTTTTTGTTACATTCCTTCCCTGATACGGCTCTATCGTCAATTTAGCCAATGTTTTCTCCAGTAGCTCGTTACTGTTTAATTCGGAAGACCCTGCTATGAATTGTTTTAGGATACCGGTGACTTCTCGTTCTCGTTTCTCGACTTCCAAAGACTCTGTGACGTCAGTGTCAGAATCGAGCGGCTGTTGGAGTTGGTTGGCGACAGTGCGACACGAGTAAGAGTCGACATGGTGCAGGAGTATGACACTCAGCGCTGTGAAAGAAACATTAATTTTAACATAGTTGAATATTTATACACGGTGTCCAGAAATCACGTGTACAAAGGGAGACCATGACTTCGTTGGCTGAAAACATTATTTTTTAATCTAACTTGTATAACCAAAGTTTTTTAAGTTAGGCGGTAGAGAGCTTAAATTTCATGAAAATTTTTACTTTTTTTTTCAAATATCTCGAAAAGTCTTCAAAAGAATCTCGTATTTATACCATTAAATGACATATTTGAATGAAAAACCTGTATTTATAAATTAACAGGGTGCTTCAAAAGACAATATAATCATTGACAACTTTTTTTCTTGGATTTCTACAATTTTTGCGTGATGCTTGAACAAACAGACAGACAATCGACTTGTACAGTTTTAATATATATGTGTAGAAGATAGACATGGACGTGTACATGCAAAGAGAACTCACCCAGTATATGTTGCATGTTGCGTGTGTCGCCCTCGGCCGCCGCCGCGGCTTTATACTGCACCTTGTTAATTAACTGCTGATTGAAGGCAGTTAATGAGCTATTTAATTTAACCGTAGCGCTGTAAACGACACTCACTTTGATTATCATCGTTGAAAGGTACCGTGAATGTATACAGATAATGTTTGGGAATTTAAGTTCGAATACTTTTTTCAAGCTGCCTCCGTGGCGCAGTGGCATCAAGTATGCGGTACCGCTGCAACTTTGAGGTCTCGGGTCGAATCCCGAATATCAGCCAGGCGTTTGGAATTTACGCCCGATATGGTGATAGGCTAGCCACCCATCACGTCATGAGACGAAAAAATATACGGCGAAATGTCGATGCACTAGTTTCACCTCTGCCTACCCCTTCGGAGAGCACAACCGTGAAGTATGTTTCTTTACAGCTAGTGTATCTATTATGACGTTAGTGTATACGCTTTTAAAATATCAGAACGTGTAACACAGTAGGTACAATGCCGCACAACGTGCCGACTGTCACGCGGTACAGTCGCGCACAAAACGTAACACAATGAACGAGCGTCACTTTGATACAGCCCGACACAACAGTGACTAACAATAGAACTAGCGACGTCTTGGTACAGGTGTGCACAAAAGTGATAAGATACAATACATTTATTTCTTGTATGTATTTAATAGTGTTTTATTATTGTGGTCCCACACTAGAGGGTGAAACCGCGTTGTTAAAATGTTTTCCCTTTCAGTCACTCTAATTGCAATTTATGTTATGGAAAAGACAAGTAAAAGAATTTTCATCTTATTTTTAATTGCCTCATTGATTATCTTTATTAATATTAAAGTCATGAAATAATTATTATTTCTTATATAAAACTTAAAAACTTCTGATCTGGTTTTAATTATTTCGCATAAAAAACCTTTTTTTAATTTTTTTTAAAGAATTTTTAAAAGTTTGCCGACCACTTGTCTAGAATTTGATAGATTGAAGATTTCTTTACTACTGGTGTGGTAATACATTTATAAGTAAATGAATAATTTTCTTACTTCATATATTCACTGATCGCTTTCATTACGATCAGTTCGCAAGAGAGACAGGTGGAGTACGTCTCGTACTGTTCCTTCTCTCTCTTTCTCTAATCTCATCATCAGAAACTTGAGTAAGTCAATTACATTATAATATATAATCTGCTTCGATGACTCAGTGGTATCACGTATTACGTATACAGTACGGCTGCAACGCTAAGGTCTCGGGTTCGATTCCCGGGACGGGCAAAAGTGATATTTGCGATACATTCGGCACCTGTCACATCATGGGACAAAAAAACAAATGGCGAAATAGCACTATTAATTGCACCTCTGCCTACCCCTTCGGGGAATACAGGCGTATATTTTTTATATATAAACCGTAAGGAATCTTCGAAAAAACTGTGGGTTTTTAATTAATTTTGTTTTTAGACATTTCGTATAATGAATGATAAATTTTCATATATCGTTATTTTAGACTAGTGTATTTTATGTTCGAGTGCTTATAATCAGTAGTTGCATGTTATCGCCGTTTATACATAGATGGCGCTGTGCCGAGACATGAATATCTAACATCGCAGTGGTGAGAGTTATGTCTGATCATATAAGACATCTGTGGGTTGAGACTTGCAAGTTTTGTCGGAATTTTCACTATTGTTGTCATTCATTTTGTCTCTATGTCAGTATGAATTCAAAGTTTGATAATTTGTCACATTGATAATGATTCATTTAGTTTTAAAATTTGCTTATGATATAGTAAGTCCGATTATAGAATGACAACGTTCATAATCGTTTCTTTATTTTGGCGTTGTTTTAGCATCTAGATGGCGCTGCAAAGAGACGATATAGCTCTGAATCGCGGTGATGAGAGTCTTGGTTAACTACACAAAAGATCGGTGGGTCGCGACGCGGGCATGCGAGCTATCCAAAGTTTTGCCGGAGTTGTTGTCACTCTTTGTTTGTTGTACTTTAGTTGCGTAGGAAGCGGCATGGATATTAACAGTATGTGACAAACGTTCGAGTGCAGAAAAAATCATACAAATGTTAAATGTATCCAAAACCGTATATAATTTAAAAAAAACACATATCTCATTCTTTTAATCTCTGCTTACTCCTTTGCGTAGAGTTCGTGAGGGCTTATTTGTATAATAATTGTACATTCTTTAAAAACTTTTTCAATATTAAATGTAAATTTTATACAAAATGTCGGCTACGAAATTAATTCCGACAAAAATTATAATTTATTCTTTTCCTACGTGAACTTTTTCGAATGCATAATCAAATTGATGAATACACAAAGTATGCAGAGCGCGCGACGTCCGCGGGGAGCGGGAGCGAGGGCGGGGAGGGGAGTGACGTGCAGTAAGAGGGGCGACACGTGGAAGGGGGGAGGGGAGGGTGTCGCTTGTAATTAATGACATTGCGCGGGCCGCGGATAGTTTGTGTTTTGTTTTTAATGTCAGCGCGCGCCCGCGTTTTTACTTTAATTAACATTTGTTAATCTCATACTTGAATTAAAATGCGTACAGAAATGTAGCAACTAATAGAATACACACCTCAAGCCTGTACTCCCCGAAGGGGTAGGCAGAGGTGAAACTAATGCATTCACTTCTAACCCGAGATGTCAGCAATGCAGCCGTACTATGAGACAACTGCGCCACCGAGACAGTTACAGACAACTTGCTAAATTACTGATTCATTTCATTTGACACATTTATTCCTGATGAAATATTCAATCGGGTTTATCCATTTTAAAATAAGAAAAAAAATATGGAGATTTTGAATTTCGGTAAAAATTCTTTATTTGAATAATTCGTGAGCGTTTTGTAAAAGTTCTTTTCTTTAAGGAACAATAACACTGTTCCAAACAACGTCGCTTGCTCACAATACAAACATACATACATTTCCGTCGGCGTTTGTTGTCATTGTTGTTAGTCTGAGACAAAGCGACGTATCGCCACCGCCACACAACCTACATCGTGCTTTACCGAAATCTTAAGTAAAGAGCGAGGGGGGGGGGAGAAGTAATAAGTATACGTTTGAAATAAAAGTATACACGTGATGTACGTCACAGTCACACGACAGCCGAATTCATTCCGCACTTTCCGAGTGGTTTTTTAATCAAAGCGCCGCCTGCCCTAGCGGCCGGTACAGAAGAGGGGAAAGGTCGCACGGGGCGGGGTGCAGGGGGACACTTTGATCTCTGTTTTTTGGTTGTTTGTGCTTTGAAATGGTTTCTTCTAATTTTTGTAAAACCGATCTTTTTTACATTTATATAATTCTTCTGTGTCGTCGGTTTTTGTGATCGAGCGCTTCAGATTCTATCTCTATCATTAGCGTGACGTAATGGGTTGGCTGCTATACCTCGCGCTGGTGGGCAGCATGGTGTCCTACGCGGGTCGAGCGGAAGGCGCGCTGCAGGCTGGGGTCAGGGGGTTCTATCACGATCGCGTCGGCATCCCGCTAGCTGAGGCCGTCAGGCGAGCCGAGCTGGTGAACAACGGCTCCAGGATCACTAACGGCTCGCCGTCCCCACTCGGAGCTTTCCCTTTTGCGGTGAGATACACTAGAGCTGAAATCTAAAGCTGAATTTAGTACATCTTTTATTAACATCAGTTAATAAAAGATTAACTTGCCACTTTCATAAGAAGTTTTTTTGATAAATTAACAAATTCGTAAATGTATTATATAATATATAATGAGTAATCTACGTGTCCACAGGGCGGTCTGCTGATCAGTCTGGCGTCCGGTGCTACATCAATGTGCACGTGCTCCCTCGTGAGCCCCACGCGCGCGGTGACCGCGGCGCACTGCGCGCGGGACAGCAGCCAGCGCGCGCGCACCTTCACCGTGGTGCTCGGTTCCACAAAGATTTACAGCGGGGGCACCAGGGTCACGACCGGCGAGGTCCGTGTGCACGAACAGTACAACATGAGGAGTCTGAACAACGATATCGCGCTGCTCGTCCTGCCCGCCGTCAGCCTCAGCTGTGAGTCGAGCTCACTTCAAGTTGGGCAAAAGATTTACGTTTTTTTTTTCAAACACGTAGTGTACAAAATCACTCCGTCGAATGAAGTCGAATGAAAATCCGTTGCATGTGAGCGGACACACAGCGGGAAGAGACTTTGTTTTATAGATTGTAAAGATTATCCTACATAAGACACCGAACCTGTCACTCTTGTAAAGATTGGTAGAGAGCTATTGGTTTGCTAGATGTATGTCAGATTCCCTCCGTTCCATCACCAAAACTTTGACTTGCAGCTACAGTGTCCCCCATCAGCCTGCCATCAGGCGGACTGCTTCAGGACAACCTGGTGGGGCGAGTGGCGCAGGCTGTAGGCTTCGGAGTCACCAGAGACGGTGAGCACACACACCGATATTAAATTTGATATCGTATGAAATTTTATAGTAATATATACAAAATCAAAATTGTGCCCTGACAGAGACATATTTCAAAAAAATACATACGCCTATATTCTCCGAAGGGGTAGGCAGAGGTGCAATTAGTGCACCCACATTTCGCTGCATATTTTCCATCTCATATTGTGATAGGTGGCGGACCTATCGCTATGTCAGGCACGAAATTTAATCTCTAGGCTGATATTGAGAGAATTTTACTCCAATATATTGAGCCTTAACAATGTAACCTTAAAAGTTCTCAGTAAATTGTATTATTGGGACAATATTGAGTCTTCATTTTCCGTGCGCTTGTGACATGTCTATAGTATGCTGAAATCTTTGACAGTCAATGTACATATTTCTTGGAACAAGGTGGCAGCGTGACGCGAGGCCAGTCTCTCAATAACGTGACATTGAACGTGATCAGTAACGAGGCGTGCCAGGGTGTCTATGGCAGGAATGCCGTGACGCCTTACAAGATGTGCACGAGCGGCGCGGGCGGGAAGAACATCTGCTTCGGAGACTCCGGCGGCCCCCTGGTCACCACCCATGAGGGGAAACTGGTGCTGGTGGGTGAAGCTCGATTGATTCTTTTAAAATGTACCTCACGCCTGTATTCCCCAAAGGGGTAGGCAGAGGTGTAACTACTCTACGCACATTTAACAGTATTTTGATACAACTGCGTCATCAAAGTAGTTAAATATGAATACTAAAAATGTTACAATATTTTCTTTTCTTTTATAATAAACTCATAAACAAATAACTAATAGAACGTTTGACACACAGATCGGAGTGTCATCGTTTGTGTCAGCCGCCGGGTGTGAGAGCGGCGCGCCGGGCGGCTTCACCAGGGTCACTGCCTTCGTACCCTGGATACAATCAAACCTATAGTGACACCTCACAGGCTTAAAAATACACATCGAATCATTCGCCATCGCGTTAAGTTACACATTAGTTGTAATTGTAAACTAACAGAAATAAAGAAATAACTGTTAAAAAAGAAAATAACAACTAGTTTAATGTAATAAACTTACATAGGGTTTTCGGGTTAAAAGTAATAAATCATTTCAAAGTAAAAGTGTTTTTTAATTCAACAAAAAGAAAATCATTTAAGTTTAAAAATAGTATTATGTGTACATTACCGCCGCGGTAATGTTTTAACAGTTTATTTTTACAACAGATGTCGCTAGTGGTCGCATTCATCGCAAATTCACAGTTCTTATAAGTAACATTATTTTTTTAATGTCATTGACATTTTTATTAATGTCATTGACATGGAAATTATATTGTTCTAAATATTATTTTTTTAAATTATTAATATTACTGTTTCGTTTTATTCGGTACGCTTTTTCCCTCTTTTTTGCCATCCTATATTGTTAGCTCGCACCCTTTTATAACTTAAAATTGTTCTAAATATTAATGAAATTAACAACTTTAAAAATTAATATTTGAAAAACTGGTCAAATATCTTCCAGTTAATATATCCCAAGTGTCCCGTAGTTTCTCCAACTGCTTGCTCCCTCGGGATGGCCTCACTAAAATGTGGGCTGTTCCCAGAACTAGTTCACTTCAATTGTCTTCGCAATCTGGATAAACTGTTTCCATTGTATTATTTTGATTTTCAAATAATTTCATAAGACACGTTACAATGATGTTGGTTATTTAAAACTCTATGTCTATCCCTGTCATAGGACGAAAAAAAACATACGGCAAAAAATTCGGCGAGCATAAGCTAAATATATTTTAGTTAGCTTTGTACATCACCATATGTATTCGTCGAACATGTCTGAAGTGCGCCTTTAGCTAGGACAATGTCGAGTTATACTCTGGTTATACATAAAAATACAGACAACACACAAATGGCCGAGCGCTGGAAGTCGGTCGTGTCTCTTGTAAGAATAGGTCCAATTAAAATCGTGCAGCGAAGTGTGCGTCGAGCGAGCGACGTCAACTAAAGCGGCGACAAACAAACCGGCGGCGAGCGGCCGACCACAGACACCACGGACTTCAACATATATTAATACGCTAGATATTTGTCATTTGTAGGGCGATAGACTCGCAACCTATCACATTATGGAACGGAAAAACATACGGCGAAATGTGGGTGCCCTAGTTGCACTTCTGCCTACACCCCACACCACAACATATAAAAAAACAATTCTCACGCCTGCATTCCCCAAACGGGTAGGCAGAGGTGCAACTATTGTACCCACATTTCGCCGTATGTTTTGCCGTCCTATAATGTGATAGGTTGCGAGTCTATCGCTATATCGCGTACAAATGCCAAACTCCGGCCTGATATCAGTTCAAAAACGGTGCGCAAAACAAATAGAATTACGTAAAAATATAAACCTTTTTATGACAAGCAATATAACAGAATGGCCTCTAACTTATATTGTGTTGCGTAAAATAAAACGAACTGTGAACCTTTTCGTTAATTGTGCCTTAGTTAATTAACTAAACAGTTTAGCGTTTAGTACTCAAGTCTTTGGGTACGTAACAAATATTATAGCAATTAGTATTAATAAAATGTATACTGCAGGAATATGCTGGAAATGACTAAAAAAAGAAGATCAAAATACTTTCTATATTGAAAAGTGTGTTTTTTTTATTTTGAAAAACCAGCTCTTGAACACGATCCCGCCCAGTGTCAGGTGGTAATGTGAAAGGGTTTAACTCGTGCCGAGTCCATTTTGCTCCCCTGTAGGGCGTGGGTCCCCACTTTGGGAAACACTGACTTAAAGTTATACAAAGCCGAGCGACGACTTCATTATCTCCACTCAGGTCTGTCATCTCAATAGAAAGTCAGAACGAGTTTTGAATTCAACACGTAGAAGTAAAATCTGATAAATCAAATTGTTAGGATTAGTAAATTCTGTTCTGTTAATTTTTAACAAGTTTTTTTTAATCATTAGCAGATTGTGAACTCAACCTTATGTTAGGATCTGTTTGACGAGTCGTGAATCACGACATTGTTTTGTTCGATTGATTCGAAGCCGCGGCCATGTTGTGCATCACTATTGGCGCTTAGCTACGTCACGTTGTGACACAAGGTCGAAGTAAAAGGTAAATAACACACGAAATAACTTGAAATAGAAGAAGAGTTATTTATTGATCAATAATAAACAGTAAATAGAGTATCTCTTACGTGTGACGTCACTCCCGTGGCCCCGACAGGCCCCGCGGCCTCGTGCTGGCCCCGACTGGACACAAATTAGCCAAACTCTTGCACAAATTATGCTTACATTAAGCATTACGATTAGGGTTACCACCGGTGCTTTTTAAACTATAAAAAAATATTATTTTATAAGCTAGATTTATTATTTAAAAAAAAAAAACAATATATTTTATTCTTGCACAGAAAAGGTGGCAACCCTGATTACGATACAGAAATGACTTAAATATATTAGGCACAAAGTTTTTTTTTTTTAATTTAACAAATCATTGACAAGAGATGGAAACATTACCGCAATGTTATTTATTACTAAAAAAATATTTAATTGAGACTCATCCAAAGCTTTTTCGAGCTAGGGTTTTAATTGAAGACTTAGTGTTACATAAGTTTTTTTTTTAAATAAAATAAACAAGCGCATATGCCCGTGATCCGGGTAGGCAGAGATTATGGATTTCTCATTGGATTTGATAAGGTTTTTTTAGCAGCGCTCAAAGCAAACAAAACTTTATTTAAAAAAAAAACAGTTCTTGTTATCTAACTTCAATAAAATTGATTTATCTACATCGATTCAAATTCAAGAATTAGAAACATTTTCAGTTGGCACTTGAAACCTACTTTAAGGCAAAAATCTTTTTTTACTGTTCTTATTGTATTGCTACCTGTGAGTAACAAACAGTGCAAATTATATTATCGCTATTAAGAAAACAAATTTATACAAGATTATATTTTAGAATATTCCGCTGAGCCCGAAATTTACCTCAAAATAGAAGAATTATAATAAAGAGTATTTCTATATAGAGAAGAAATTTCTATAGCATAGTACAGTCACCCGCCGTTAAAAGTTGCCAGGTCAATCTTCAACAATATACATCGCGTAACCTAACCTAACCTTAAAAAAAACATCTATTTCTTCATCATCTTTAATGAATTTTTAAGACACTGTTATCTTGCTTTTTTAACAATGGTCTCCAATTATTTACTAATTCTCTTTTTACAGATGTCACATCACACGAGCTGTACCCGTTCACGCTGTGTTTAAACAAAAATGCAGTTTTGATACTTCAAAAAATAATGATAATTTCCCGAATTTTCATGACAATTAGATGCATACTTTACAATTTTAAAAAGAAAATACAGACAAACATTCATTTTATATATAAGAAAAATTTTCTTGTAAATCTGAATCTCATACATTATTACCATTCCATACTCAAACAATATTACCACTCAAATATATTATCGAACAAGTATCGTTGTTTTTTAAACAGAAATAGGAATTTTGCGCTCGAGTGTATTGTCAAGTATTAACCTAAGTTCACCGCAGGCGACTGTACCAGCGTTACAAACAGTAGATCAGATATTCTAGAGTAACAAGAGAGTGAGACAGAACTCTTAACATTAAGATGAAATCAGCTAAACACATTCCCGGTCCCGATCGACTTACAAGAAGCTTCTATTAACAGATTCCTTTTTACACAAACCATATCTATTATCCGTGTCTTTGTTAACTTTGATTTGAGACATTCTAAGCATTTAGCATTTCATATTCTAACATATTGATAAACTGTAACTCGACAGGGACTTCACAATCATAGTAAGAGATGAACTTTTAAAAACATTGAAATATATTCTAGTACATTTTATATGCTATCTACTTTGGCACATTATGTTAAAATTTTTGTGAACACTATGCCACCTATTATTGCTAAAAGATTGCAATATTTTAAACTATTGTCGCTCTTAAAATGTAAATGATTTTTTATTTTACATAACTAAAATAGTTGTAAAAACATAATTTGAGGTCATCTATGAGATATGTCTAGTTTTTTATTTAACAATAATAATTAATAATTAAAACATGTCTTGAACAATACAAAAGGTCTAATAAAAAGATATTTTCAAAGTTTTATTGAAAAAAAAACAAAAAACATATTTCACGCCTGTATTCCCCGAAGGGGTAGAGCAGAGGTGCAACTAGTGCACCCACATTTCGCCGTATGTTTTTCCGTCCCATAATGTTATAGGTGGCGAGCCCATCATATCGGGTACAAATTCCAAACTCCGGGCTGATATTGAGTAGAAATAACCCAAATATCACTTTTGCCCGACCTGGGATTTGAACCCGAGACCCCAGCGTTGCAGCCGTACCGTATACGTAGTACGTGATACCACTGGGCCACCGAGACAGTTAATAAAAAAGTTAATTAATGAAGGATTTACAACAAAATCTCTATTCTTTCAAATACAATCTAAATATGTTATTATGCTACATATATATTGTTTACTATAAAATGTACCACAGTTGTAACTGATGGAAATTTTTTAATAAATGTGCAATGTTAGTAAAATATTTCGTGTTAATAATTGAGCAAAGAATTACTTAATTTTCAAACGTATTGCTTATGTCGCGCAGTCCGAGTGTCACAAAACAATCGTCCTGCAGAAAAATTACAAGGAAATTGTTTGACTTTTTCTATGTTTGTATCATGATAAAGTATAAAATGAAACAAGTATTTGCCACACTTTAATGAATTAATACCTAAGTAATATTGCAAGTTTTAAGTGAGTGCTAAGTTATGCTGCTCACGTACAGCTATTTTTATTAATTAAATATTTATTTGATTTGTTACTGGAAATATAAAACTGGTTTCTAGAACTCGTATTCAATAATAAGTGCATCTTTTAACAGTTGCGTATGCGCACATGTTATGCGTAGATAGGAACAGACGGCCGCGCGCGCTGTCACAGTCAATGTGTCAAATGTCATCTGTAAGTGATATGAAACAGTCTGCACTAAGTAAGTCTCTGACTATCCCGTTATACGTAACAGTGACAACGATGAAAGGTTTTTAGACTCTACAAATTTTAGACACAATAAATCCGTCTTTACATAATTTCCAGTAACAAATCTAAATAATCTTTAATTGACTGGATTGAAAGGTGAAGTTAGTTATTAAGTTATAACTAAGTTAAATTATTACCTTTAACAATTAATTTGTAATAGTTACTATTGTGTTGAGATGAATGAAATTTGAAACAGACTTGTTTTGGCAAATTACATTTAATTAAGTGATTTAATTTATAAATTAACTTGATAGAAGACACATTTTCCTAAAAGTTTTACTTGCTAAGTTATTTGCGTCTAGACTTCAGGTCCCAAGCTACTTTTAATTTTACAAGGTAGGTAAGATCACATGAGTTAGACACATCATTTATAGAGATTTAATCCCTATGTGAAATGAAATAAGTTCTAGTTTCGTTCACCGTGTCTTCTGCGTGGAGGAGGAACGCCGGCCGCGACGCTTTGCCTTCCTAGGAGCGACTTCTTCTGTCATCTAGAAAAAAGTTGCACCAATAGACTAGTTCTGGTCATTATACTCTGTCAATCTTAAAGAACACACATCGAAGTTAAATTCAACCTAATTATCATCAAAATAAGCATGTATGTACCGTGGCAGTGAGTAGAGCGGGCGCAGGTGCCTGTGTGAGCTGCGGGGGCTTCGGGGGCGGGTTCCGAGGCGGCGGGGGCGGGGGTTGTACGGCCTGCGGGGAGGGCAGGTCGCTGGTGATGTCATCGACAGTGGAGCAAGACGCCTGCGCTTCTGTGTTCCTGATCCAAACATTCAAACAAGCACAACATTTAAATCCTGTGAATCAAGCTCGGTCCTTGCTCCACAAACATTTTGGTCCTTCGAGCCGGACTAGATTCAGCGATCTACAATCATGCACTATGTACATATTTTACTATATGTTATAATTATTTTTCTTCTAAGTTTTACTTCCACGCCACATTTTTACCGTTTCAACTAAACTTTAGCTTACTGAATGTCTGTCACTACCTGCGCAGGTCGGGCGCGCGTCAGAGCACCGTGTCGAGCGTGTCGAGTGACCGCAGCAGCGCGGGGTCGCGCGAGCACCAGCGCGCCAGCTCCTCCGGGGTCACCGCGCCGTCCGCGTCCAGGTCCATCAGCTGCAATCAACACAAGTGTCCAAAGGTAGGCGACTCATTAGCTTGTAGTACATTACAGTAGTACAGTGGGGAGGTACGTGTACACTCACATGGAAGATCCTGTCGACATGGTCCTTGGCGGACGAGGGCTGCACGGGGGGCACGGCCGCCCTGCCCAGTAGCTCGTACACCGCCTGCACTACCGCCAGCATCTCCGCGCGGGAGATGCGGCCATCGCCGTCCACGTCGTACAGCGCGAACACCCACGCCAGCTTCTCCTGCACCGAGCCGCGCGCCACGCGGGACAACGTCTCCAAGAACTCCTGACAATAAACGATAAGCTAAAGCTTGGACAGTGTTTGTACTATGTTCACAGTTTGTTCAGTACGTACTCTCGTATAGGGTTTGTATACAATATGTACCGTATGTGTTATTCCCACGCATGTTCAATATGAGTAGAGTTTACTTCTATGTTTTGTGTAATGACTAACAAATGATGACCTTGGTCCAAGTTACACATATCTAAATCCAATAAAATTAAATATTCGTAATGTCTACTTTTTAACATTTGGAAAAAGACATCTTAAAAGATTAAAGAGAACAGAACCAAGCGCTACCTCGCAACA
Organism: Papilio aristodemus; assembly: GCA_016277805.2. NCBI lineage: Eukaryota > Metazoa > Arthropoda > Insecta > Lepidoptera > Papilionidae > Papilio > Papilio aristodemus. Next base: position 2,143 of record JAABKM020001541.1, on the reverse strand, counting down.
CGCTCACCTCGAAGTTCAGTTTCCCTCTCTGCTTGTGTTTGACCGTGTTGAACACGTAGTGCGCGTACTGCGTGGCGTCTACAACATAACACACTATAGTTACACGTCAATGTAACGTCAAAAAAGAAAATTCCTTTTCCCTATCCACACCATCACTCTATAAATTCTCTCCGCCTTCCCGTACATGAAAATAGGATTGGGCGAAGAAGGTATGTCCATTGTGAACCGTGTCATAAACGGCTCCGAATCCAAAGTGATAGTTATCATCAGATGCGTGTTCTCCCGACTGTCACAAAGTATATTAGATTGTGTTTGTTGGTGTTTTAAATGAACCATCGCTTGTAGTTGACTAAGTTTCCATACATTATGATAAGCGGATTGTTTCATTACATCTGGAGTTGTATTTAATGTTTTATTTAATTCAATAATGTAATCAGTGTCGAGCAGATTACAGGTCACGCGACCGAGACTCGCGGCACATTCTCGACGTTTCCTGAACGTGTTCAGTCTAAGATTGTTCAGAATGTTCCTTGTTATCTAATTATAATAAGTCACACAGATGTTTCTTCAGTTGTATTTTCATTTCCATTCCACTGTTGTTTACACATACGATTGTTGCCCGTCCCTCGCGTGTTCCCCGAAGGGGTAGATAGATGTGCAACTAGTGCCCCCACTATTTACCCTTTGTAACCGACTCATTTATATTAACAAATTTTAGAATCCGGGCTGATATTGAATTAAAAAAGTCATAACCTTGAACAAATGTCTGACTCACCTCCGAGAGGAAAGAACTGAGAGAATATATTCTTGAAGGATTCCTCGTCCACCATCCCCGTCGGGCACTCCTGCGGGCACGGAGACACGCGGGGGTTGATAGCAGTTACATATAGCAAATAACAAGGAATGAAATATGAACTACAAATAACAAGATACAGGCTGATACACTGAAAAAAGAATAAATAGAACAAACTTTTTATTAATTTCAAAAAATTTCAGCAGTGGTAGAGTTCGCAACAAGATCAGTGAAATACTATCTTAACCTAGACATAATAGACACGCGGCGATTACAAGTATACCACGTGCAGTCTGATGAGTGACATGCCGGAGACACAATCCCAGTTCCCTTCCACTTCCCATCCTGTATTTATAAGGATAAGATTGTACAGAGAATGTCACAGACAGTCTTAGTGTGTATGAATGAAGAAATGTAATTCTTTCTGTAGCACAGCGGCACAGTGTGTCGTAGACTAAATTTATCACATCTGCCTATCTATAATACATCGGTACATTTCTATCTGTCCACTCCTGCCACTCGCCAGTTTATTGCAGACTTATTACTTTACTTTATTACGTTACTCAGCAATCATTTATCACCGACCTGTTTGAACCCCCTGTACATAAGTTTGATCTCGTGCGGTGTGAAGCGGCAGGCGCGCGCGAGCGCGTCCGGCGGCTCCGGCCGGTACCGCGGCGGGATCGTAGTGCTCTCCTCCAGATCCTCCTCTGGAGACAAAGAGAAAGAGTTTCATACTAGACAGTTCCTCCTGGAGGTGTACAAACATTCATGAAAACATACTTGACAAGTCTGTACAAAGCTACCAAAACGTGAAATACGAGAGACCATTATATATTTTGATCTTTTGAAAATATACCACAAGCATGTGGTCTCCGAAAGGGTAGGCAGAAACGCAACTAGTGTGGGGGCGATATGGGGTAAGCCTATCGCTATATCGGGATGCACCTTAATATTTATTAACTTAGTATTTGTGTAAACATATATTTGTAATTCTATTCACGAAAGATCATAAAAATATTAGCAATGCTTTTTAAAACAATGAAGAATATTTAAGAACAGAGTTTATAAAGACAGGATGACAACACTTACCCATTTTAAATTAAATGTCGTGAAGATACAAACACAAACAGCAAGTGTTAACACTTCCTCCACTATACACCTACTGCTTCACTTGGTCTTTGTTTATTTAAGAACAGTTCAGTTCGTTGCTAAATAAATCCTATCATTAAAAACTCTTCTTATAAAATGTTAAATGGGCCGGCTCGACCGATGAAATACCACGACCTCACAGAAAACAGGCGTGAAGCAGTATACTGCGTTTCGTCTGATGAGTGAGGTGCCGGAGGC
>JAABKM020000032.1:6461054-6475409 GCA_016277805.2 Papilio aristodemus | reverse complement strand
AATATATTTTGTTTTCCCTTCTTCGAAAATAGAAGAAAAGATGATAGGACGCTTGATATGACACAACAGCTTCACTGAGAATATTATACAAAGAAAAAAAGGGAGAGGCAGACCGCGCTGTAACTACGTCGACCAACTAAAAGAAAAACTCAATTGCGTCAAGTTGTCGCATCAAGCGTGTCAAATCAAGGGTAGAAAATAAAAAAGAGTGGCGATTACTCCACCGACAAGAGTGGAAGTCTTAAATTTAAGATCCCTTCTATCCTTTAAAGCTAGGTAAAGCATTGTCAACTCATTTACTTGTTGCAGATTATTTTATTTGAATAGAGAAGCTTGCTATATTGCGCCTGTGTTCAGGACTGTCTAGGTTGAGGACTTGGTCTCCTGGCCCGCTTCCACCGAGTTACACCGCCAGTTTGTATGGCAGAAATAATGGATTCCTTGCCCCAAAATACAATTTACAAACATTTTTTGAGTGTGAAACTCAAATATATAAAATACTCAAAATAACGTGGCTGCCTTTACGTAATTCCATCGCATTTCTTTCCTCCCTACTTAAGTATTTTACTCTCAAAAAATACAAGAAAAATATTTTCTAATTATCTAGCCACGGAAAACCCCACGAGAACAAGTTAGTTTTCATTTGTTTATATTATGATCTGGGTACACCTACCTGTACAAAGGTAACAACTTGATCATATCCCGATGACGGGCCGTGTGTACATCAATCACCCTCACTTTTAATCTATACGAAACACTCTAAGGATAAATCTGCCGCTTTCCTGAGATCGTGATATTTCCTTTGGTTAAAAAACTAGGTTCGGTAATTGAACTTGTGGCAGGTCGGCTTTTAACTTTTTCTTCGTTGAATCTTTTCAAGTGCTCTGTCAAATAGGAGAACTAGCAAAAACACGGTAATAAACTAACACAAAGTCAAATTTTATTTACAATTTGTTTATTTCCGACATACAATTGTATATCCCAAAAGTTTGTTCATGTCCGATCACTTATGCTAATTTCATTCCTACGTACGGAAGAAACATCAAGGTCGTACAAAATACGTGATTCTGATTCCTTGTTTAATATAACCAAATAAAATTACAAATCTACAACATTTCTGCAATGAGATCCAGAACAAATGACCTTCAGGAGGGGGCTGGACACCGCACACCATCACGCACACAAACGACGCTCGACGACAAGACGACAGATTATTCTAATTTAAGCTCTGTATCGTAAAATATTACTAAAAATCAGTTAAAATGGTTCAGAATTTTACACTATCAAGTCAAATTGATCTAATCAGCAATAATACTCCAAGTGAATCTATAAATCAATACTATATTATAATAAATTTATGCAAAGGTCGCGCGCTCGGGCTCGGCTCGGCTCGGGCTCGGCTCGGCTCGGCTCGGCTCGGCTCGGCTCGGCTCGGGCTCGGCTCGGCTCGGCTCGGCTCGTGCTCGGGCGACGCATTATTTTATCCTTATCAAAAATCTTAACAAGATTGTTTTCTTAAATTAATATGTGGAATGGAATGACGCGCTCCCGCACGGTGAGAGGGGCGCGGGGACGCTCATGACCGGTGACTTAACCTGCAACAAGATAACCGTCAGTTATTGCTTTTGTTTCGCGATTCAATATGTTTTTAATAAATATATATTGGGAACTAAGTCAAAAAATACATTGGATCAGACTACGACAAACAGTGGACAAAGAGCTGTTCGTCATGCTTCTACAATCCAAAAGCAGAGACCCACAAATAATATTGTTTTACTAATGTCTTGAGATTCACCAAGTTAAAAAGCAATTCGAAGGCAAGTCATAGCTTTTTGTAAAAAGCAAATTTTATTAAGAATTATATTTATATTATAAATAAAATTTAGAATGTGTTTTATTCATAATATATTAACGAAGCTAAGAATCTAAAACAAGTGATGTGATTCAAAGATACTCGAGTCTTATCAACGGCTGATGTACGCCGACGTCACGTCATGGCTTTAGCGAGTACATACACACGCATTATATTTGACTAATTCACACTGAACAAGGATAATTCAATTCCTTACTACTCCCACAGAAAATTATTGCAAAAATCTATTTAAATTCAATGTTATCAATATTTTTGTAGTATGCACAATTTAGTTTCAAATATCTCATGAAATGTGTGTTTTAAGACATTTAAATGACATTTATACTATTATTCTACCACCATTTAATCTAAAAAAAAAAGCGATGCAGGCTGACAAAATGAATAGTAAAAAGTTCCAACAAGCCATTGAACAACATTTAATATAAATTTAGACAAATTTTGTTCGATTTTTAGCTAATCATGCAGACCGATCAGTAATTATTAAATACACAGGACTTCAGGTAGACAATGTCAGTTGCTGAGGCGCGGGTTGTACGATGGACACATTGTATGAAACACGGACAACCAATGCCTTTGGCAACTGACAGATAACGGGTCTTGGGCCACCAACCAGCTGTCACTGTCCATGTTTAGAGTTAACTAAGACCAAAAGCCTGCGAGGCTTGGCTTACCTTATTATTGGACTGAGATGACTATGGGCAGGTACAGAGAGTTTAGTAGGGCTGGTGCCTCTGGTTGGCGCGTCCGCCGCCGCCGCCGCGCTGCTTGCCGCCCTGGTAGCCCGCTGCAAATCATTCCATACACTGCCTAAATGTCGCTACATCCTAAGTCTAGAAAAACTAACGGATGATGCTATTCTAATCGATGATTCAACACTAGCAATGATGTAAGCTGGACACGGTAAAACTACGCCAAATGCAGAGTCGTTTTCACAACTTTGGAATGTGGATGCATTTTCTAAGGAATTTATGATGCCAGACTTTATAACTAAGACTTTAAAAGCCGCTGATATTATACTTCGAGCTCTCAATATAATCTGAAGAAATGCACCCGAATTGATGTACCTACAACAATTAGACTTAGTTATAAATGCAATAACATGGCATATACATATCGCAACTAACTATGTTACTAGCCTAGACATGTGTGAAGAGAAAAGAACTAGAGGCACTAGAGGACAGGCAGATCTACGAAAGCCGGCAAACTGAATGGACTCGGCGACATCTATTGCAAAGACATACGACGTTTTGACGGAAAATTAACCCAACTTATAAATCGTTCCTATATTTAGTTATGAAAGATCTCGTGAGTGATAACTTCAGACCGTAAGCGGAAACAAATTTGTACGTAATATACGATAACTAGCCTTTACATAAAATAACCGTTTCATACCTTTTCAAAATAACGCATTTCTACCAAAACATTCCTAAAAAAACCGATTGTAATGTTCCTACTGTATAATTTGTAGCCTGTATAAAACAGATTAGTTGTCGCTCCCATCCGCAAGTGTTTGAGCAAAGAATTCCATCAAATCGCCGTAGTTGAGAGAGGAAGATGGAGTGATATGTGGCGAGGGTGGAGGCAGAGGACGGCAGTACCTTTCCCGCGTGGAGCCGCGCGCGCGCCGTAGCCGCCCTCGTACCCTCCGTATCCGCCGTAGTCTGCCCGCAATACAATCCATTAGTCCGAGGCTATGAGCGCTTTGCCCTGCTAGCTCTTTTGGACCCCTTCAGACATCTTTCCAAGTTAATGCACTTCTCAGGCTATGTTGTGCATGAATGCTACAAGCCTATTACCACTTTAAACCCTTTATAAAATTGTACTCAATTACTGTAAATAAACTTATAGGAACAAGAGGCTCTTCTAAGATGCTTTGGAGACGAGAGTATTTTTTATTTTGATTCCAGCACTATTATAAAGTACAAAAATGCACGACATGCACATTGTATAATTAATTAGAGATCACAGCTTGATGCTGTACATTTAAGGATGTATTTCTAAATTTTTAGCTATTTTTGTAAACATACTACTGTTAAAATCTATATAGCGCATACAAACAACAACTTTTTGATTTGTTTTTAATTTGAATTTCTATGTAATTATGTGTCCATTTTTATCAACATTCAAAATAAAATTTATTTTCAAGAGTATGTATGTAATTAAAATTTATATTGAACTTCTTTAATAAACATATAGAAGTACCAGCAAGACTGCTCTGGCCCGCGTTTAATTAGAGGTCTCTACTTGCAGTTGAATAACACATAGCATGTGTTAATCTGCCATTACAATCTTAAGGTACAATAAAATTTTGAAAAAAATCCTCTTGTCAAATGCAATAAAATATTAAGTTTTCAAGTAAATGAAATTGCAAGCCCCAAGTTTATACAATTGAAGCACAGTGTAATCTATTGTTATTAAGTCGTCGATGTTTCTAAACCTCAATATTTTCAAATGTAAGACTAATATCAAACCAGGTCAAACTAATAAAAGTTAGACAAAAAGCTAATTACTGTAACTTGTTAATAGTTAGCAAATAGTCGTGTCGCAATGGGTTTAACGAGAACCGACAGCGTGTCTGCACCCAGAGCATGCAAGATTAGTGGCGGCGGCGGCAGCAGCGGCGCGGCGCCGGCCGAGCCCTGCGGCGGCGTGGTCGGGATGTGGATTGGGATCAAATATATGGAAACACATTGAGATTTTTGTAACAGTGCTTTATTCAAAAGCTTCATCATATCTTTATCACTTTCACAATGTCTCTCCATATATTACCCCAATTTCCCAAATGTAGCATGTGGCGAGAGTGTTAATATAGGTAAATAAAAATACCAAAAACAAACTTAACTCGGGCGACATTGCTACATATGTCAAAAGTGGTATTACAAATAAACACTTATAAAACGTAAGGCAGATAACATATGTACAAACACAGTACCCAGTGAAACAATGATAAAGAGTGATCGAGAGCTGCGTGGGCACTTGCTACTACTAACAGGGCGCGGGCGGGCAGGGGGCGCAGCCGCCCTCTGCCCCGCCCGCCCGCACGGCGATGCAAATTAGTGGAAATAAATCAAATAGCGCAAATTAAATATGATCTCTCGGAAACAAGTTACGTAAAATGATTAAAATCTAATTACTCGAAAAATGATTAGATAGAACCGTTGGTTATATTGAATATATATTGTCTCCGACAACATTCACTACACATTATCTCGATAGAATATCCATGTAAATACGTAGTTATAATAGAAAAATAAATATTTTCTACACTAAATCGTACTCCTAAAGTCCACGTTGCTCCGAGTGGATCAACACATACAAGGTAAATAGGTATCTCAAGGACGGAGGCTCGCCCGTCGTCGCTACTCGCCAGTGCCCGTACGCCGCCCACGCCTCTACAACGCGCACGCGCGCACGCACGCACGTTGATGCTCACTTTCAAATTTCTATAGAAGAGTGGTTTGTCTTACTCTTCTTCATAGAAGACCCAAAAGATTAATTTGAAATCTTCTTTAAGAGTATATTCTTAGGTGTTGTTATAAATTATTTTTTGTAGATATTATTTAATTAATATATTAATTTCAGGCTTAGTCAATTTTTTTAAAAAAATTGCAATGCTGACTGCCTGCAGACAAACTTCAGAGACACTTCAACGGCAGCTTGGGCAGCGTCCGGGACACAACATCACGCTAACCTATGCTTACGCTACGTTTACATGCTAAAAATCAGGTAACATCAGTCGAGGTAATGTGTCGGTGAGCGGTGCTTAGCGAAACCTCGCCCCTAGTAGTTCTGCTTGCCGCGTTTACCGTAATTAGGGTAGCCGGAGTAATCGTAACCGCCGTATCCGCCGTAGCCGTCGTATCCGTAGCCGCCGTATCCGTATCCATCGTAACCGCCGCCGTAGCCGCCCTGCCCGTAGCCGTAGCCGCCGTATCCCTGGTTGCCCCAAGTGCCTTGCCCGCCATAGCCCCCTCGGCCGCCGCGGCCGCCGCGGGCGCCTCGGCCGCCCCTGCCACCCCGCACGCCCATTCCTCCGGGACCATCCGGCTTAGGTGTGGCGCGCTTTACGTCTACCTATAAACAAGTTCAAAGATATTCACTGCATTGGAGCAACAAGCCTGGAAGGAAAACTTTCACAACACAGACTGGCTCTGAGCCAACATACTGTACATCTTGTGAAGTCGAAATATTATTTCATTACACCAACTTTTATTGTGAACATGTTTAAAGTTTATATCAATGAATTATTGTCGCGTGAGAACATGACTCTCCTTGCTGCCTACACATTATCTAGAATCCAAAAGGTTTATAACATGAACATTTTCCTAGATCGTGATCTTTAGATCACACAATATAGATCGTTCCTTGAAATAATAAACTACATGAGACTAGGTAGACAAACAACTGATCAAAAAAAAAAAGAATAATTTAACATTATTTTAATTTCAATTCATAGTTTATGAACTCTTAATGTTCAGATATATTTATTGTACAAAATGTAGTTTAATATATGACGTCACTATAAACCTAGAGTTTTAAACAAACTATTTTATTTAGTAGTAATGGATTCAAGGTAGATGTTACAAATGATTCTCACCTCCTTGCCAGCAATGGTCTGCTTAGGAGTCTTAAGGAGCTCGTTGACAACCTGCTCAGACTCAAACGTAATGAAGCAGAATCCTTTTCTTTGGTTCTTTGTCTTATCAAATGGCATTTCAACTTCAATGATCTGAAAGCAAATTAAATTTATTTAACTCCAAAACATTTAATTTTTGCAAATAAACTCAATCAAATATTATTTCAGTGGCCCGGATTCCTCTTCAGGAAGTCTAGATATAAATTATCTCACCAAAACCGGAACTGTCATCATAAATTCTAAGATCAATCAGTAACAAGTAATTAGAATGAAACATCAATTATACTCACTGTGCCAAAATTGCTAAAGAAGTTCTTAATTTCATCATCTGAGATTTCACTGCTTAAACCTCCAACAAATATCTTGCCGTGTCTTGCTTTTGCTTTCTTTGGATCTACTTTCTTATTGTTGATTGTGTGGTCTCCTGCCGCCATCACTTTATCAATTGAGTCTGGTGCTTTGAAGACGATGAAGGCGAAACCTCGTGACCGCCCTGTGTTAGGGTCTGTCTTCACATTGATGCTTTCAATCTCACCGTATGCACTGAAGTGGTCACGTAACTCCTCTGTGAAAGTACAGGTCACTTGAATATTTGTTTTTTTAAATCTAATAAAATATATCTTAGATTACATCATCAGTATTGTGGGTAAAGCTTTCTTCAATTGAACTCAGAAGCAGAACTGAAATAATCATCATTATAATATTGCCTGGTTCAAAATGTCGTTAATTTACAGTTCATTTCTAACTAGTAGTCAATTTGGATAAAGAAATGTTTATTGAATGTTTAAGAAAATGCTTAAATGACTTACTGTCTGTGGTCTCCCAGCTCAAACCTCCCACAAAGAGTTTTCTGTAAGTTCATGTAAAAAGAAATTAAACTTGGTGAATTTACAATTCCAAACTGTCGCGAATCAGAGAATTTAGACTTAAAAATATTACAATTTAACATTAAACAACTATGCAGTACTTGTTTACAGTACTTTACAGCTACTTATTGTTCAAAAACAAACTCCAAGCACTGCGGCAAAACAAATTCACAACCTGTAAGTTACAAAGAGGAAAACTGGAAACTTTATAATTAAATTAAGACAACGAGATGTGAACAAAGAATGTTACAATGATATCGCAAGATTTGAAATTGGCAAGTGTGAATGGGGCCCAAAATTAAGTGGCCGAACCAATGAGTGGTCTTTTGGTGGTAGCTTTACTTAAAGTGTGAGCCCAGCGGATATATACCATGACGTCCTCCGGCGGCAGCTTCAGCGGCGGCGCAGGCTCACACCTGCAGAGAGACAGCCAGTTAGTAGCGCTCCACAGATGCGCGGGGTAAGCGCCCCCAAAGCCCCCCGAGCCACAATCATACCCACTACCACCGATTTAAAATCTTGCAACTACGCAAAACGGCTAACAGCCTACATCCGTTCAAAAACCGTAACATTCGAAACAATTCTAGCATAACGAACCCGATGCGAAAAATCAATAACGGGACCGCGCCGGTGCCGGGTGCAAAAGACGCGGGTAAGACGCCATTTTAACTTCATGCGGCTTCGAACTAATTTTGGAAAATTTAAGTCGATGATAACTTCTGAAATGAAAACTATTACATCCAAGAATGAAATTTAATCGCGAAGAACCAACTGCAAAAGTGAAAACATTGAATTTTGAAAAGACCTTAAGGATTAACATAGATTAGGATTCCGATAAAAATAATGCCGGAGCGCCGACGCCATTGTGGGGTTAAAGATGGTACTGCAAAAGCACATTTACCAAGCAAATAATTTTCATGATGTTATACTAAACGTAAAATTCGAAATAAAATATCAAACAAATTTTATGAAAGGTGCCCTGATGCATAAAGGAAGCTAACTTTACCTGTCGTCATCGCGTCCCGACGCCTCCGCACTATTTTCTTGAATATCGCCGCCACCATTTTCTACGTTTCCATTAACTTGGCTTTCTGTAACATCTTGCGCGAAATTGTCGTTATTGGCCATGACTGACTTAATTGTAGGCTTATTAATAATAAACTAATAACTAAGGTCCACACACGACCTTCAAGAACGAATGCCAAACGCAGAAGGAACGGAAGCCGGTGATGAGTCGGCGCGAAATCATTTACAATGTTGGCAAAACGCAAATAGACGCGGTTTTTTTAGTTAGCATTTTATCCCTACCACAAATTTAACCAATGAGAGACAAGATGTACGCATAGGTCAATGGCATTATTTTTGTGTCAACAAGGATAAGAGATAGCTTTTTGCCTTACACAAAAGAGATAGTAGAAACAGACGCGATCAATAACGGTGCCAACAATGTGTCGCGAATTTGCCGCCAATAACTTAACAAAATTAAAGATGCGTTCAAAATATTTCTTCTAAAAAATTCTGTTAATAAGTATGTCTTAAAATTTGATGATTATTTAAATGACGAAAAGTTATCGTTTTTGTTTTAGTCCTATACTTAACAAACTCATACTAAAATTAACGCACTTATTTACATGAAGTCAGCAGCTGCTTTGTTTTGTCTGTCCTATGAATATTATAAGCATGAGAGTTTACTAATAAATGGTGATTGTTGTACCTTAAGATTTATCAAGCTTGTAACATATATCACATATTAGACAATGTATCGATTTTGGATATTTTTGTAATTAAAAAGGCCAAAAGTACATAATTTCCATTGTTTCCGTTTATCGTTAATCTTCTATCCATGCGCTATATAATTATAGGTAAACGGAATTCAGAACAGTTTAATATTATTTTTAAAACAAAAAACTGAAGAAAACCTTAGATGTTTAAGGTTTAAAACGTTTAAGCAGCAAAAATTAGAATTCTCGAAGAGAAGTGAGGCTTATCTTCCCCAGAGATGGAGCTGCCGCGGCAGTTGGCGCAGTTCGAGTAGTGAATATGCGAGAGTATCTATTATGGCCCCAGCGCCATGCTAGAAAACATTGTAAGATTTTAGTTGCTGCGAGTCCGGTGGACATGGATAGTATCCGCTCTTGCCCCCACAAGAACGGTCCATATCCCCATATTCGCATTTGCTCCATTTATCCCTTGCGGATTTGCTCTCATTTGTTATTAAATATTTAAAAATGGCATTAAACAATTAATCTACATTCCTGTCGCTAGGTTCCGTCATCACTCTTCACGACAGAACGTTAAACCCATTCACACCACCTGGATGGTTGATGTTCCACAACCGTGCGGTTTTCGAGAAATTACCTACCTCGCACTTGCCTTGCACAGTCGCGTTGTGGCATGACCTGAGCCTAGCAGTGTTTCCAAACATGTACGATATGGCGTCTTCAAGAAGCGAGCGTACCTATGTCTCAGGAGCCGGCAACGCATCCGCAGTTCCTCTGGTGTTGTGAATGCCCATGGGCGGCGGTGATCACTTTATGAGACCCGTTGTTCGTTTGCCCCCCATATATATATAGCATTATCGTATCACCATTTTTACATATCTAATACATTTTTTGTTTTCATATTTATAATGTTTTATCTTCTAAACGTTTTTAGTAAATTGTATTATTTCGTAATTTTCTAATACATTTCATTTTTTGTAAGTTATTGTGAACGAAAATCTGGTAACACTTGTTTCCAAATTGACACTAAACGGTGAGGTAGGCTCTTTTTCTGTTTTCAGTCCATATTTATCGTAAAAATTAAGCCAATTTCGGAACGATTTGTTGCTGATTATACTATTTTGATGCCTAAAATTTACTGAGGTAAGTTTTTATGTCTTTAAATGTTTTGAGTACGTGAGAATTTTAATATTTTGATTGTCGGCTGATACATATAATTCTATAGGTTAAAGACCCACTGTTTCAGTCTTACGCCAATACATTTACTGTAACGTGTATATTTACGCTTTTGTGGGTTTTTTCTGAATGTTACGCTCGAAATTTACTCAATGTGGTATTATTTTTGATAATGACACTCTAAGGGCCAGAAAGATCAGAGTTAGAGGCGCCATGCGTGCTTTGACAAATCGCGTTACTCCTTTTTAGATTTTGCATCGTAAGTTAGCTTTTGATTAAAGAGTAAGATGACTCCGATTATTGGGGCTGTGGAATGTACTAATGTTATGTAAGCCGAAGTGCAAATACCTGTTTTTTAAATACAATGTAGAAAATTACGCTACGATCCTTTTGTTTCAATTTATGAAATGACAGTAACTTTGTCTTACGAATAATTATCTATTACAAATAAAATGCATTTCTGTGGTACACAATAGAGAACTATGGCTCCAAATATATATACTTACATATAAAAAGTATTTTTAATATGAAAATAACACATTTATTTTCTAATATTACTACTTAATTTCAAAAAAATTGTGCAGTACCAAAGACAACTTTAAAAATCAAATAAATTCATTTAATTTAATTGTAAAATTGAACATTCAGGAAAGTTAATGCACAACGGATAATTAAGAAATTTGTCAAATAAATATGATACAGTAGTAATAAATGGAAATTGATATTCCTTTTTAGTTGTTGCTGATGTCTATGAGCAGTGGTTACCGTCAGGTGTACCACTTGCTCATTTACCACCTTGTACTATACAAAAATGAATTAAAGTGAAATTATTAAAAAAAACCCTTTATATTAACGGTAGTCTGCCAAACCCCTTTTTTGATCAATAATTTATATAAAAGGACCAATGGTTCACCTTTTTGACTGATTAATATAAATGAATATAATAAATATGATAAAACAATTACCTCTGTAGAGCCTAATTAAGTGTTGGCAGTGAGTGAATTGGCAAGTTCTGTACCACCTGTTGGTCTAACCTCCTTACAATGGTGTAAAATTGTTGATATATTTTTTTTATGCTTCCAACATAGTATATCTGCCTTTTATTAGGGGGATCTTATGTAAATTATTAACTGATTGGTCACAATGTGACTAGTATGTTTTTTTGTTTGAGATGCTTATCTCCCATAAGATTACAATGACATTCTTCTAGTCTTCTAACACTATTTAGAACTGGCCAATAAAGGTTTAATTGCTTGTTTTTAAAACAAAAAACTATCTGATATAATGTTGCTTCTTGCTTAATGTCTAATTTATCAGGGAAGAGTGGCAATAATATGGTTCTCTCAGGAAAATGTGCAGTAGATAGTACATAGTTTATTTACTTGTATAAATAGTAAGTATTGAAATATTGAAAATGGATTGATGTAGGACGATTGGCCTGTATGGCCTTCCTGAAATATAAGTAATAAGATAAGCCCTAGGATTAACAGTCAACAACAACATTGGTATGTAATGTGACTGTGACATGTATACACAATGAAAACATATACCTCACGCCTGTATTCCCTGAAGGGGTAGGCAGAGGTGCAACTAGTGCACCCACAATGAAGACATGGCTTTAATTTGTTTCGTTTGCACAGCGTGTCGCAGAGCGTCAAGCGGTGGGCAGCGAGCAGCATTAGCGCGCATTGTCGACAACAGCGATGGTAATGGAGGCGTCCCCGTCCCCGCAGAGCGTCGGCCGCGAGTTCGTCCGCCAGTACTACACGCTGCTCAACAAGGCGCCCGCCTATCTGCACAGGTAAATTTGTTAACTTTTATGACAGGACAAAAGATGATATATATAAAAGGTTTCAAAAAACTTTGATGCTGTTTGTGAAGGCAATGTTAATGTTGGTCGAAGTCAACTTTCCGAAACCTACCATCTAACGCACTAGATGCGCGGACGGTTTGTGTTACCGAGGTGACGTCAGCGACTATATCCGCTTTGTGATAAGCAGAAAGATGACAAACACACAAACAATGCACTCGTATCATGCGGCAGTCCTAGTTGAATAAAGCAATCCATTAAGAGCAGCAAATGGCACAAATGGGGCTGTTTCTTAAACCACCATTGTTCTGATTATTTCATAAAGGTTTTCATTGTGATGATGAGAGATCTATGTGCTTCCATGGTTACAAATAATTTTATGGGGACACAGGAACTATGTAAATAAATAAATAAATAGAATAATTTATGTGTCTACAAAAACAGCTGAGAATATACAGGGTTTATACAAACCCATCTATATATACAAGTATTATACAACCATCACGGTTTATGAGTCCTGTGAAAAAATATTTGTATATAATTATTATATATCTGGTGGGTGATTCAATAATAAACCAAAATTTAAATTATTAATATCATCGAATTTTTGCTAATGAAGAGTGATGCTGAATGTAGTATATATTTAGTGGGTCTTGTGCAGGTTCTACAACAACTACTCGTCATTCGTGCACGGTGGACTGGACGCGCCCAACCGCGAGACCTTGCCGGTGGTCGGCCAGAAGCAGATCCACAACCGCATCCAGCAGCTCAACTTCCGCGACTGTCATGCCAAAATCAGCCAGGTACACACCACGCCCACGACCAGATTAAAACTATTGCACAGTATATCACCATGTCTGCTGAGTTGGTATCTGATGACCCATAGTAAGGCTATGGTTATAATCTTTCCTTTTGCTTAACCACTTCACTTTTTAACTTTAAGAAATTAAACTGGTTTGTTTATTCATTGTTGTCTGTATATTTATGTACAAGTATGGTGCAGGTGGACTCGCAGGCGACGCTCGGCAACGGCGTGGTGGTGCAGGTGACGGGCGAGCTGTCCAACGGCGGCGCGCCCATGCGCCGCTTCACGCAGACCTTCGTGCTGGCCGCGCAGTCGCCCAAGAAGTACTACGTGCACAACGACATCTTCCGCTACCAGGTCAATAATAATAAGGCTCTCGTAATTTACTATGATATAGCACCGGACGAGCTGCGTGGAATGTGAGCCATTCGAATATTAAGATTTCCATTCGTTAACTGTGAAACGCCGTAGAAATTGTATTGAGGTCTTGATTACAATGGTATTATTGCATGGGACAGGACATAGTATTTTCTGACGAGGAGGGCGAGGGCTCCGGGCGATCGGATGGAGAGGAGGAGGAGACGGGGTCAGGCGCGGTGGCTGGCGGGTACTTCCCGCCGCCTGCCTTCCCGCCCGCTTTCCCCGCGCCGCCGATGCCGCCATTGCTGTCGCCGCCCGCCGCCGCGCCCGCGCCCGAGCCGGCGCCTGCGCCCGCCCCTCCGCCGCACCTCAACGGACACCCGCCGCAGATGGATGAAACGCGCCATCTCGTTGCCGCATTACAAGGTACCAGTGTACCAGTATCTAGCGTATCGTACCTACACCATGACTGTGGTCAACTTCTTACCAGACAGCAATGTAACCCTGACCGGTGCAGTAAACTAATGCATTGTACTTGTAGCTGTGATATTTTCGATCTGTGGAATGGAAATCTATGATATCTGATTCACGCGTATAATTCTTTATCGGACTATTACTAATTATATTGTTTGCAGCGAGCTCAATAACCGGCCCCGTGGAGCACGAAGTGGAAGTGGAGGCGGAAGTCGCGGCGAGCAGCGCGCCGCAGGCGGTGCCGGAGCCCGAGCCCGAGCGCGAGCCCACGCCGCCGCCGTCGCACCCCGGTATGTTTCAATTCTTACAACAGCCCACTTTATACAATCATTTCGGACAAGGAACCGCGGTCCGAAACTCTGAACCCTAACAATATTAAAGTTGGTAATTTACTACTTTTAAATTTCGACTCGTTTAATACATAAAAGAAAGTCGTTAATTTCTTACTATAATGAGATCAATTTTATAATAATGTATTGTTGCAGTGGTGCCGGAGCCCAAAACTTACGCCAACCTGCTTAAGTCGGGGTCGGGCGGCGCTGTGAGTCGCAGCTCACCGCCCGCGGCCGCGCCGCTCGCTCCTGTCGCGCCCGCGCCCGCGCCCCCCGCCGCGCCCGCCGCGGGCCCCGCGCCG
>JAABKM020000032.1:6299738-6310614 GCA_016277805.2 Papilio aristodemus | reverse complement strand
TTTTTTTTGGACTAAACTGAAATATAGTAAATGAATGATACGATGACTTCATTTCACACTTTGATTTTAAATAATTACACGATTTGATGATTTGATTTTGACTTTAAGTGACGTGACCCAGTTAACATATATCGGTATATGTTTTAGTTACCTTTGGCCTAGGTATTCTATAATAGTATGATGCTTAGAGTTGTTATTATATAACAAAACAGGTAAACAGTTTTGAGCGGTACGATCGAACTTTATTAGTAGCTGTTCCTCGAAGAAAACCACATACGAAGCTGTATCTTAGTTATTTTGGAGACGTTCCAAGAAGTCTTTACATATCATCAAATAAGAACCTAAGGCGTTAATTCTTTTAAGTTGAAGTAAAATTTTGAGTGAGATGACTGAAATGTAATGTAAAAATTAATCACTATCATTTCATATTGTAAACCTTATTTAGGAACAATTTGCAGACAGTTCGTCATACGCTTAGACAGATTATAAACTAACGAAATTAACAATCGACCGGACATAATATAGATATGTTAAATCAAAATCAGTCGCGACGACCGATAAATGTATTCACACATTAAATTATTAATTCAGAACTATAAACTGATTTATCTAAAACACTCGGCTTTCAACTAACTGAATTAGTTTTCTTTTTCCCGATCATTTATATCCTTACCTTACAATCCATCACTTACCATAACTTACCACACCTGCCTTATTCAGTTAATGAAAAAATGTAGTCATTGCTCGGTCAACCGAAAAAGGTAAGTTGCAATTAATTATATCTATCTCAGGCTGCAAATAAGATCTCCGTATATGTGTGAGTATTTAATATCTAATAAAATACTGTTCTTGTAATTGCACTTCAGAATACAAGGTAAGTATTGTTGTGTTAAGTTACTATGGGCTCTCAATTATTAAAGTGAACATTGCCATTGGAGTACAGACAAAAAAGAGGTCTAATAATTCTTTTTGTATTACCCCAATATTGAAAAACGCAGATGGCATTTAAAAATGTTTCATGTGGCGAAATGTGTACGTCGCATTAAATAACGTTAACAGGACCTCTGGGTACAGGAATTTGTAATTGTGCAGCTGCTAGGCTGCGACCGCTAAGTGAAGGTGAACCTCTAATAAGTGCTAAGTTGTTGTTGCTTAGGACAGCGGCTCTTAAACTACGCACCTAAACACTCAACAAAGCACTTTCATTTTGTTGATGATCTCATTAAATATAAGTGAAAAAGATACTGTACTTTAAATGGTAAAATAATCTAAAATAATCTAAAAAACCTTTGATAGGATTATTTTAATTTATTTGAGTAGATTCGAAGTTAACTTTAATTTTAATTTTAAGGAATACATCAAAGAATTCAATATGATTTCACAAATTCTAAAAATGCAGCGGTTTTCTGAAGTTGGGGATTTAGGAATAAAACCTACGACATACTTAGTAGTTACATTACGTAATATTTTATTAAAAGATTATGTTAACAAAATAATGTCTTCAATATTTATTCGTAAAGTCGATAACCAGTCGGAGCCTCTCTAGTTCTTTGTTTTTGTTGTACTTTTACGAACAAATTTCACGTGTGACGTATCCGATGGTAAATTGGGTATGCCCAATTTCTTTCTTTCGTCTTATCCGAAATTTATAAGTTCGCGGAAAATTTCCTTTGATTCAATTTCCCGTCGTTATTGTCAAAGCGATTCTTAATACACGTTTGGTATTGATTCCCGGAAGGAATGTAATTTATTTAGAACGACGTTTTGTATAACATTGTGAAGCGGATACTATTATTACAAGTGGATTTTAGGGTCTCGTACATAAGAGGACGAAAGAGAAAGTTAATTTTAGTATTTTGGTTTCGACGTTTGTAATATAACGTACATTTTTTACTATTTGTCATATTCTGTATGCCTTACATACACCGTATAAGGCGTACAGAATATGACGATGAAGAATTAATTTTTCTCTCATATATTTTGTTAACTTCTTATAAATATAAGAGTCCACAACTGGCAAAAGTCTGACTAAACTATCGGTTAGTAATACATTTAGATGTGTGTAAACACAGACATGTACATAATAGATACAAACATGTTATCCGTTTTCTTAACAGATTTGTTTGCCAGGTTTCCCCGTCGGTTTGATGCGTAGTTCGCGATTCATTTCTGCCTTTGTCAGGCAAGTAATGAGGCGTGAGCATGTCTCGGCCGGGGCACCGATATCTCTGTACGTCTGCGGAATTCAATTTCCCCGTACGACGCACTATCTCATCTCTTTGATTCTCGATTTGCTTGCTCTTTTAATAAAACGGTGGGTATTTACGTTACCGTGAGGTTTCGAAATAAAATAAATTCAATTTTGGATATTGGCAATGTTTAAATGATAGATTAATAGAATACATTTGTTTCGGAATTTGTTAATTTCAATAGATTGATGGCTAAAATTAAAATTAATTTAAATATTTGCCTATACTCGTGCTGCTACGTGAACATGTACACAGAGCTAGTGTCGTAGAATAGGGCAGTCAGGTTTATCATTAATTGTGCTATAATTTTTATTGTGTCCCCACAGATGTGCCGGTGAGATGGGTGGGCCAGGCGCGGCTGTGGCTGGCGTGCGACGCGGCCGCCGCCCCGCGCCGCTCGCCACCGCCACCACTGCTCGACGACACGCGTCCCCGGCACAAGCCTTACTTCTGGCGACGAAACGGAGAGAAGCTCGACTATAAGAGGTAACCACATCTCACTAACAGTTCTGTTTTTCCTAACATAATCCAATTAATACAGGTCAAGCCCAAACATTTAAAACGGACCAAATTCGGTTAAAACAGTTACAAATGCGTTAAAAAGAACAAATCTACTTATGACCATTAAGTAAGTACAAGATGAACTTTAGCAGTGACCTATCTGTGACCACTACTATTATAGTTCGCTCCAGGTCTGTAAGCTGTCAGCCTTATCACTCGTTGGACAAATTAATTGGAGCGATTAGATCGGGGTACGAATCCAATCTAAACTGATGTCATGTTAAATCCTGCGAATTCGATTTAGGTCTCCGAGTCAGCTGTCAGCGTTTGTCCCAAAATTTACGGACGTTTATTAATTTTTTACGTTGCTCCACTGAAGCGGGGGCTGTTTAATCAAAATTTTCCTCTCTCTGCCTCCCCCTTTCGTCTCGATGTCTTTTGATGTTACATCGGATTGATTAAAATATGAATTACTGTTTCGTAAAAGCGCGTGAATTTTTCAGTCATTCTCTAAACTATTTTTTTTTTCAACATATTTACGATGTAAGCATACACTGGATGAGAAAGAGGTTGCAAACTGGTGGGTCGTTGTGGCATTTCTTTGGGGGAAAGTTCTTTTGGCTAATAATGATGATCGTGGCTACTCATGGCTAAGCAAATGTGTCGTTTCGAGTAGAAAGTATCTTAATTTTAAAGGTTTTTTTTAATTTACTTTTGATTGAAGTGATAGTAAGGGCATTTTGTTTTGTTTCAGGGTGTCAATGAATGGCACTGTGGAGGTAGTCCGTCGGCGTGATGGCGAGGGCGTGTACCAATGCGGAGTGCACCACCATCGCGGCGTCGTGCTCGGCAACCCCGTGCATATTAAACTCGCATGTGAGTATTACTTCATTGTTTATGATAGAGGCGTGACTATCATGTTACTGTGCACGCTTATTCTATTCTATTTTTAAGACAAACAATACGTGAGTTTTTATTTATTTATTCAAACCACGGATGGAATTTACGTAGTAGAATTATAAATTATATATACCTCAGTACATATATAACTTGCAAATCAGAAGTTTCTTCCGGTGTCAGTGTAAAAATATTAATCCAGTAATAGCGTGTGTTACGCAGGTTATATAACGGATGGCTTTGTTGGGGCCGGATAAGAAGAGAAAATGATAGATTACTTCGAGGAAAAAACTAAAAGAAAATTTTCCCGACACGAATTACCTCAAAGGGAGCGAACCTTTCGGAATATAAGATGACAGGCGGCGTGATCAAAGCTCGCGTACTGCGCGTATACTGAACTTAAGTGGTTTTGTCGACAGTTAAACTAAATTTAATGTTGTAACAAAGAATTCAGCATTAAGTGTTATCACCATTAACATCAGCAATTAAGAAACGTTAAGTTCGCATAAAAAAGGAATTACTTTAAAGTGAATACTATGGCAGATTAATTAAAATAGTTGAATGAAAATTATCGTTTGTTATAAACAGCTTGATTCAGCGATCCCTGCAGCTTGCGAAGCTATTCATTGAGCTAGGAAAGGCTTTCATTAGGCGCATTCTGCTGCACCAGCTCGTATTCAGGCCGCGTCTCCGCGAGATTCAGGCTTAATTGGCGCGCACCATTGTTACACAACGTTGCTGAGAACTTTTAATTAAAAGCCTACGGAACTTGATGATGAGTCTCTTGGAAAGTGTTTGCTGCAAATGTTTTATTATAATTTATATTTAATTTTGAAAATTAATTATGTTTTCTACACGGCGGACGTACTGGCGGATGTGCACGAATATTTGGAAATTATTCACGGTCTCATAAATAGAAATATTTTTTTTCAAAGAGGCTAAAATTTTTTGAACTTTCCTACATCATCGATATCACAATGACGAATGATCGATCTTTAGTTTAACTTATCTTTCAAAGAAAGAATAGGATTGCAACGTTGGCAGACATCCATCAGGACTTCGAGGCTGGCGACGCGGTTATTAACATTCAGGACACATTTTCCATTACTCACCCCGCGCCGCTCCCCACATATCATATGGAGCATCATATTGGCTGTATTTATGTCATTTGTCTATTCTGTAATATTGTAGCTCATTCATATTGAGTAGCATAGCTATTGTATATTTATTATAGCTCGGCTAGATGAAACCTCGCGGAACTTGATGAATAATGATGCAAAGAGAATTTGATTCATGAAGATTGAAGTTTTCCCACTTGAATTTACATACAGGGATATCTACTAGTCGTTTACAGTGATGCTTTTTTAAAAAATACCTTTAAGTTTTATTAAAAACATTATCTAATAGTAGACAAGGAAAGGTTCGAATCTCAATGATCAGTTATACGTCTGCGCGTTTATTACGAGTCCGTTGTTTTGTGCTTGAACAAATTAGGGCAAAAAGCGTCCGTAGTATGTGGCGAATAATTAGCAACGGCCGCCGAGCCGGCTAATTGCAAGTTATTAACGCGAACCCATGATTTGCTATTTGCTATCGCTCGGTACTGCTTAGACGTCGTTAGTACCGTGGCCATATTTAGTTTTTTTTTGTTTTTACATTTATATCGTTCTCTACATATCATGTATTATATTCCTCCAGTGTTGCGGATTCGTTGCTGTCGGTGATCACGTCAGGTGATCCTTTTCCTGACCTTCCTTTCCTCGTCCTGAAAAAAAAAAAAAGTTTAAATTATTAAATGTTCACCACTCAACGGTAATATTGAAAATGAATTATAATGAATAATTGAGGCCAATGATATGATCATTGGTTTCGTCACCAAAGTGACCAGAACGGGTCATGTTGTGATTCATAAAGCCAACAATATATCGCCGAGAGACATTCGAACTGGCCGGTCACCGGTCCGACCACCCGCGTCGCGTTCGCATTACAACGACCGCTGTTTGTATGTTATCGCAATCGATTTGTAGAATCTGTCATAATACCAAATAACTAGAACTGTAAAGCTATTGTATGTTATCAAATGATCGTTTAAAGCTTAGGCCGTTTGTAAGACGGCATTATAATAACAGTTTCTATGTCAACATAACCCTTTAAGGTTCTTTAAAACTCCTACCTACTACGGTGACTCAACATGTTCTGCCGTGAGATAAGAGTTGTAAAGAGACTATATTTGACTCAAGCTATAACTAAACTAACTCTAATGTTTCCTGAAATTTATAATTTCATTTAAGAAAATATAATTTTAAGCTATGTCGTACACGCACTACAGACTTTTTCGGAAAATTGTAGAATTGTTTTGGTTTGTATCATGAGCATCAATTCCAATGACATGAATCAAGATTTGCGGTTGTTAACTTTCAGTCCCAGGTTGTCAAGCGGCGCAATGATACTTTCGTAGGATTTGCTCGACCTTTAGATTCATGTATGACGGATACACAATAGGACTATTTGAAAAATCGTTCAGACTTTCAATAGAGATGAGGTTAGCGACTCGACCTGCGTGCTACGCTTTTTATTTTCAATCGATACACACGGCAAAGCGGAAGGGTCGAAAATAGATTTTACTGCCTCTTCCGCGGCCGTAAAACCCTGTGGCGGCGGCTCGTCGGCCCGCAGATAGTTTTACGCGACCCAAACCGAGCTGACATGCACAGATTTACAATAAATCTGGAATAAAACGAATACGAGCTTTTGTGATATCTTTGAAGGATTTGCGCCTAAATGACCCTCTATAAGATAGTAGGACAGACATGCTAATATTGTGATAGAGAAGGATGGCTTTGGTGGGAAATGTTTATCGAAGATATTTAGTTGTCAAATATGTTTCCTTTTATGTCAATAGTTTTACCAACACTACTAGTGTTTGAATTTTTTAAATAAATCATAACGGACAAAATCGACCACAAAATATTTTTCTCTTTCTTACTTTCTACAAAATTCAAATCACTTGACGATACTTAAAGGAATTTTTTAATAGTTATTGTGATATACGTCCTTTATCACACTTCGTTTACAACGAACATTTTAATGTTGGCTTTTGTGTGGTCGGTTGGCCTTATTAAATATGAAAAGTCAATCGATTCCTCGCCGGCATTGCCGTCCTTTGGAAACACAAACAAGACCAAGTAAACCTACAGAATTGTGCGTTCGAGACAATATAAAGTGTATTTAATCTAGTAGTCAGCGTTGGAATTTCGAAAGTAGTGTATTTATCTCTCTTGATTAGGCATAATTTAGTGAAAAATAAAGGAATGCCTTTAAATGTCTATTTTCTTAGCCCTTCGATTCCTTAATAACTAATAAGACTTTACAACGCTTGTCCATGTTCAAAGACGACACTTTATTTACGTCTAATATCTTTTTGATTGTAGTCTAACTTGTCCTAATAAGAATAACTGTTTTACACACACTAATCCTGTATGTCGAGTATAAACCCTACGTTGTAGTGCCCTAACCTTCCTTTGCGGGCAGCTGTGCGTGACGCTGCTTCACGCTCGACACCCTGGGGTCACCGGACATTTATGGACCGATCATAAATAAGATAAAAAAAACTTATTCAGTGCCGTTTATTTTAAGCTAATGAATTTTGTAAATACTGTAATGGTAGCAAATGATCGCAGAGTCAGTTTTATATTGTATGACATTTTATATGCAGTGTTTGTTAGCTTGCGCCTAATCGGTTGTTTTAGGTATTTTAAAAAATTACATTGAAACAATTTTAGAACTTTATAATAAACTTATTTTAACAGTATGATGTAAACGTAATAATTGTATATTGAAATATGTATTCATTGATTTACCATCGGAAAGTAAATATTTTTACTCGTGTTAATACATTAAAAATATTTAATGTATGTATTTCTTTAAGGAGTATAAATTTCTCACCCTTGCGATTGGTTGGAGAAGGCGCTACTTGCGAGGTGTTGTGATTACGAGAGCCCGCTTCAGCCGGGCACATTTCACACAATATCACCGACATGTGTCGCCTTCATATTTCTTCCCCATTATCTCTGCTCTTCTTATGTTACGGAAAGCGTACATTCGAGTACACATGTGATTAAGAGACAAATATGTATCTCAGATGAATGATATTATGAAATCTCGCTTTACTTATTGTCTCGGTTTTATAACCTAGTATAAATAAATAATCTTGACATGTCTGAAGTGTGTCACTGTCCAGTGTAAAAGATTTCGTTACATATATACATCATACCTGTATAAATTAATATAAGGTAAAATGTACCTTACATTGTTCGAATGAAGATGAAACATGTCAGGAAATACGAATCACAATTTCTGCCTACCTCTATAAATAGAAGACAGGAATTTTAACAAGTTATAAAACGATTGCAATATAAAAACAATCTAAATAACATGTTATTCAGTATTATTATTTTAACACCATTGTATATGAGTGTACTCGAGAATGTGGATATGGGGCGTCCTTATATAAGAATATTTTTACGCCGCGTAATATATCCCGAACTAAAAGGAGGTCGGATGTGTGTTTAGTTTGTTTCCGCAGCGTCTTTAGGGAAGAAAAAGATGAAATTTTTCCGCAATACGCAATAATGACGCAGCGGTTAGACTTCGATTAGGGATGGACGGATGTTACGATAATTTTGAATTAAATTTGATCTCGTTCAGCGTGTCTTGTAGATCGTTTAGTTATTACAGTTAATTCTAACGTACTGCCTATTGACTTGATACGGTATTATTGATGTAATCAGGTGGTGATGACATAGCGTCTACCGTAAAGGAGTAGCCAATGAGCAAGGTTTTATTTAAGGCGGCCGCAAGGTTCAAAAGAATAACAGATTTAGAAAAAAAGGAATGTTTTAAACGGTGGTATAGATGTTAAACGGATTTTGATTTAAGGTGGTACTTTACCAATGTACCAACAATGCTTCTACGTATTTACGTAGATACGTTGAATGAATGTCGAGGCGTTTTGTGGTAACGCCCTATATCCCTTAATTTTTGTAAAAAATTACTTATTTTAAATAATTAACCAATAAAATTATTTTTTAATACTCCTAGTTATCAGTTCTCCATTTAAATTCTACGAAGTCCCATTCTGGTTTCATGAACAAAAAATGAAACAAAATAAAAGATTCCATGGTCTATATTATGTGAGGAATATTACACGGGACAGCTAGTGTCTCATTACAGGGTGATGTAATCCAGTTTGAACGTTACATCACGTGCGTGTGGCGCGACAATATTATGTCCGTTAACCGCCCGGAGCTAGATGCCACGGTGCAACGTCACAATGATTTCCTGATTATTTATTAAATGAGCTTTCTTCATTTTCTCGTATCTTTTGGTTTATGTAAATTACTTCGATCCAAACTACGCTAAGAATATTATTTTTTAATTACTCCGGAGCAATATAATAATAATAATAATAAATTTGTTTATTATACACTCCTTCAGGAGCTATTCCATTATATGTATGAATATTCTAAGTAAAAAATACTTTTTTACCAATCTCAATTCTTTCTTGAAAAATCGGAAATTAATAACTTAAAATATATTCCAAAAAAAATGAGATTTTAATAAAATAATAAATCATGTTATCCCAGGAGGGAAAGCTAACGTTTATCTTAATAATTCGTGTTCCGACTCGAAGATCCCGTTTAAATATTGTTTTTACGGGAGAAAATTAATTCAGGGAACCGATGTTGACTTTGTTTGCTTAACGGAATAACAGCTCGCTTCAAGTTACTTGTTATTTTGATGTCGGGCAATGTTGACTGCGGAGTGAGAGATTCAATACATATCTATATTAACACGTGGGGGGAACAATATGGAAACAGTTTTAGGAATATAAGTCGTCTAAAAATAAAACAAAACTCACGCCCTCCTTCAAAACAAAAGATATGTTAGGTTCTATATGTCAGATCCGATCAGTCCACGATATGTCGATAGTCTATATCTAGTCCGGTTATAAATTAAGTCCACGCAGCCGGTAACAGACTGTAAATGTTGATGGATAGATTGAGATATTTTTTCAATAATAAAATTAAAATGTGTTTTGTATAGTAAAGAAGATAAGAGGACATCGACTGCATGTTTTCATATCACAATCTGAGGTTATCGGCGACGCAGCTTTGATGATTGCTGCAAGGCCGCGACACGCGTGTACAAACGTTGTGCATGCGACATGATAGCGTGATCAAAACAGCTCTAACTTCATTCATTATTTATTTCATTATATTTTACTCTGTTCTTTTCCTTGCTTATTTATGCAACATCTAACGTTACTGTTTTCTATTTAAAGCTGAAACTTAAGCCTGCTCGACCAAAAGGTTCTTAAAGAGTACCAGCATATAGCTGAGTAAAACTAAATCCGTCCAACGTTACCCGATAACTACATATTAAATATTTTTATGTTTTTCTTAGCTGGAAGAATTATTGATTTCCTGCATAAATGTTTATCGGTAAAACTTACGTGGCACTTATAAATAATTTCAATGCGAGACTCTTCAGCTGACCTCCGATAAGAAAAGTTGATGTCAAACCCCGCCGGAAGACCATAATTAGTCTTCTCTAACAACTTCCACAAGGTTAAAGATGATATTTATTAAGTTTTCCAAATGACATGTAGCTCCTGAATAAAACATTTTCAGAATTATTTGCGTAATTAGCATTAATATGAAAATATTAATTAATTGTGACCATGAATTAAATAATTTAGAATAAATTTCTAGTTTAATGTTTTTTTTTTTTAGATATTCGTCCTCCCCCATGGGCATTGAGGTCCGTCTCATACATAAAACATTTTAGTAAAATATAACGATAATAAAATGAGCAGTTAGGGCTTAATGTAAACTTTACATGTAAATTATGTCGTACGAAGGATGAGTGTCTTGCGTATAATAGTAAGTCTATTTGTGAAACTCTTTAAAATTGGTTTAATAGCTTCAGAAACGATTTTGTGAATTGTTAATTTTTTTTAAAGTTTTAGGATTACTTTTATATATTTAAAGTTAGTTTTCAAATCGAATATTTTATTAATGCTTTAGGATTTAATTAGGATGGACAGCGCGTGACGTGTGCGAGGGTGAGGGCAATCAATCCATCATCCTGATTAATATTGTCATACAGTGACTGCGCTTGAGTGATATTTCAGGAGCTTTCTATTCCATAACATTTTATATTTTTTT
>JAABKM020000032.1:6265581-6279663 GCA_016277805.2 Papilio aristodemus | reverse complement strand
ACTTACCTCTCCTTCCGAATCTGAATGTAATGATGTTGGTGGACTACGAGGCCTTTCTGATGGTCGTCTCGGTCTTTTCCGTCTTCTAGGAATTTCCACAGTTACTGTGTCAACGTCTTGCTCTGAGTCACTCTCAGAAGGCTTCGATTGTTCTCTTTCTAATCTAGCTCTCGATTTAGTTTTTTTCTTACCATTACTCTTATCCCAGTCTCTCCGTTTACATTCATCTTTTGTTTCTTCATTACTTTCTTTGCTGGTTTTAATATCTTTTGGGCCCTCATCTATTTTGGTTCTTAAATTGCAGCCTTTGCTTGTTGACGGATAGTCTTTAACCTCTGTCTCAGAAGCTGTTACGTCATCTTTGAATCTAGTAGAGCTTCCTCGTTCTATTTCTTCTATGGTTTTTCTTATAAATATCGCGTCTTCTTCGATGCTTGGTTGTTGACTCACTTTTCTCCTGATTGTTTTCTCAGGTATTTTTAACTGCGAAAAACATAACTGTTACAATGTTTAGCAAAAAAAACTAAATTAAAATTTAATGAAAAGTTTTACCTGATCCCGAGTCGACTTAGATTTTGCTGATAGTTCCTTTGATTTAATGGTGCGGGAATCTGAAAGAATAACTACTAAAATTGTATTATTTAGACGACAAGTAGATATTTCATTGCATAGCATTTTCTAATAGCTCTAATGCTCACCAGAGCCATTGGGCTGCAGCATCGCGGTGCCGGTGACGGCCGCGTTGGTTTCGCACAGCAGGCGCGCCTCTGCCTGCCCGTATGTGTAGACCGGTTTCTGTGGTGTATGACGCGGCGAGACCGCCATCAGCGGCGCCGCCGTGCACACCTCCTCCGCCTCGATCTCGACTAGCACCGCACCCCGCGTCTGGTCACCGTCGACCTCGTCCGCGCCCTCTGGCTGAACACGGAAATTGAAATTGAGAATGATCAATATGTCATTGATATTAAGATAATTGTAGGACTACAACACCCTGCGCGTTTCTTTACAATAAGAAGCTTTCTGCTGTATTAGTTAATACTGGATCGAACAAGATTAGCTGGTTTACTCATGTGATTGTTACCGAATGTTCTCTGTCGTATTCGGAGTCAAAGTCATCAACGTCATTGACGCTAAGGCTGGAGCCGTGTCTGCGGGCGGCACCGATAGGGGGCGCTACGCTGCCGTCGGACTGCGTGCGAGTGAGGGGCGCAGCGGGGGTCTTGTTGCGCTGGCGGGCCGCTCGCAGTAGCGCCGAGGTAGACGCCTCGGGCGCGATGCCGCGCGACTTCTCCCACTCGTGAAGCTTGCGCGTGAATGATCGGGAAATGCCTACAAGAAATGTAATAAATAAGAATAGTCTAATAACCAAAGATAGCGTAATAAATAATTTTTGCAACTTGCGATCACGTACCTTGAAATTTGAATAAGCCTGTAGACGTCTGCACTAGTACTTCATCTGGCTTTGCCTCTTCTTCCCAGGCTGGCACTGAGTTGGTCTCTTTCATATGTTTCCATTCATCTGAGCAAGTGGAAGTATTTATAAAAATATTTGTAAACCGAAATAAGCAGCCTGGTGCAACAATACAACCTTTTTCGTTAATTTTTAGCAACTTTTTTATAGTAAATCTGACCAAATTGATTGAAATAAAAATTACAATAACTATTGATATCGTAGTTTACGCCATAACCTGTCACACAAATAACTTGGTGATTACTAAAAAATAGTGATAGCATTAAAGGAATGTTTTGATACCCCATTTCTTGAGGAAGTCTTCGCTGAGATCCTGTCTGGCGGGTACCGGCGGCGGCTGCCTCCCTCCCCGCAGTCGTTGCCACTCCGTCAGCTTCTTGCGGAAGTCTGCTGACAGCTGCTCTTCTGTCGCCACTGGACGCGTCGTCACAGGCCTCGATGCTGGAACAAAGTTGACGTCAGTTAAAAATTCAGTGTTAAGTAAGGAAGCAGGTTGTTTTATATTATGATAATAATGCTATATGGCTTATTTTGTGCTTGATTAGATAGTACTACATTTAGAGAGAGAATTTAGATACTCGTGTATATAATTGAATGTTGGAATATATTTACCAGCATATAGTTTCCCCTGTCTGTCAGAGAACTCTCTGCGCAGACGCGACTGCAGCGCGGCGTAGTCCCGCGCTATCTCCTCTCGGACCACACTCGCCTCGCACCCGCTGCTCACCCCTTCAGTTTCTGAAAGCCGTTATTGCATTACTTTAAATGTAAGTTAAATTAGGGCAAAAGGAAAAGCCTCAGTTAGTATTAATGCTAGACTGAGACTCCAAATGCTGTTTTACTTTTCGTCCGTTCTGTCGTCGTTGGATTGTACACATTTGATTTGGTATAACGACACTATATTCGACATGTTGATATATGATATAATAATTTATAATTATTGTTAAAAATCGATACGGCAGCGTGTTCTGCGCACGAGCATCGGAAGTCACTAGAAATGTCTTTATATAAATGACATTTTTGATATTTAGTTCATCGAGTGATTTACAATATAAATAATATACATTAGGTAAATCCAAAAAAACAACAATGTAATTTAAATGCAAAATTAAAAAGCATCGCTCGTTCACCATTAAAATAAATATTGTAAGCATTCAATAAGTTACAGAACAAAATCTATAAAAAATATTGTAGGTTATATTGGTTCATAAAGAGTTTAGTTTTCTTTTTATTTTTAGATGGAACACACAGACACACACAAATGCTCGGATACTTTGTGCTCATCTTCTTAATCGCCTTTATACTTTATTCATATGTAAGTTGATAAAATATTTTCTTAAACGAATTTGTGAAGTTCAAACTGTCAGGTATTGAGTGTCAACTCCTGTAAAAGGTAAATATATTGCTTTTAAATAGTTTTGTTTCTGTGTGCTCAATCTTTCTTTAGCGTTTGATAATATCTTTAGTTCTCAAGGACGCATTGAATTTGTCTTTTTTGGAGCTTTTTGATACTTCTTTTTGTTCTTGCATTGCGAGGTAATTAATCATTATAAGAATGATAACAATTGTTCTTAATTTGCCGCGACTCTAAGTCGTACCAATAGCGTAGGTTTTCTAGCCTTAAGATGCTTCTACAATGAAGATTATGAAGACATATTATATTTTTCTTGAATCACAAACAGTTTATGTCCCTTGTTTTGTGTGATATTATCCAATGTTAATGTACACTGTCACTGAATTATGATTTACTGAATGAAATTTCAGTCCCGAGATGACAGACTGTTCGCGAACACGGCGGCGGGGCTGCAGGAGATGTGGTGCAACACCTGCAGGCTGCGTTGCCGCCGGCTGAGGAAACAGGTGTACACGGTGATCAGGGAGAGCAGCGAGGGCAGCGGGGGCAGTGAGGACGCGGGGAGCAGCCGTCCCGTCGCCATGCACCAGAGCTGCGTCTGCGAATCCTGCCCCTGCGCACTCGTAGAGACTATCATAGAGTTAGTTATTATTCCAGGCGCAAGATTTACGTGCTTTATTACTCCTACATCAATTTTATCATCGAGCTGAATTGTTAACCTGACTAACCTTGCTCCTTTTTCACTCTTTTTATTTAAGTACGTGCAAACCCGTCACGAAAACTTACGCATTCATCATGGCAGTCATTTTTCAAGCTTACTACGACTTTATAGAAATGGTAAGTTTAGATATATTTATTTTATCATCTCTCTTTTCGCTTAGCACATGTATCTCACTGATATCTTATTTCAAATAACAAAGTGATTTTGATGAACTGTAAAGTGCCAAGAGTTCTTAAAATTTTAAACATTTTACAGACCGTTGATATGTACGACCGTATGC
This sequence comes from Papilio aristodemus, assembly GCA_016277805.2. Classification (NCBI taxonomy): domain Eukaryota; kingdom Metazoa; phylum Arthropoda; class Insecta; order Lepidoptera; family Papilionidae; genus Papilio; species Papilio aristodemus. The sequence goes on along the minus strand of JAABKM020000032.1, from coordinate 6,275,837 downwards.
AGTACATATTGATGCAAAATCAAGAAAGACGCAGATCCTCACAGGTAATGTTGATAGTGGATTGATGAATAGTGGAGATAGAGAAAGAGAGAGAGAGATATATAAATCAACCATGTATTTCAGAATACCGTCAGAAGTAGACTCCGCAGAATACCGTCGTAAAATTATAAACGATTGTTCTATGAGATCGGCAAAGTAAGCCAGAGATCTTATAGTTTTTTTTTTCTTTTTTAATATCCTCTTTTCTCACTATGCGGCAGTTCAAGCAGGTTTTAGTTAAGTAGGCTTAGTGAAGGCACCATTTATCATTTTGTGATTTACCATTTTTTAGATTTACCAATTCTATATTCCCAGGTGACAGCACCTATGGAGTCTACTAAAATTAAAATCAGGAATAGACCGGTAACCCGACATGAGGTGTCGATGCGAAGAGATGACGACAAAGCGACAGAGCCAAGGAGCAGCTCGGGCAGTGACAGGGAAGATGGGAGGTTGAAGACGACCATCGACTGCGAGAGAGGCACAGACTTTGCTGGTACTGACTGCCCCGCGTGCGCCGAGCGCGGCCTCACCTGCATCGGGAGGTGTCCTGCAGAGCGATCCAAAAGAGATTAAACGAGAATTATTACACATATAGTTTTGTTTTATTAAAACTGTCTTACTAAGCAATTGGTATTGCTCGGAGAATATCAGATCAAAATCAAGCAATTGAGCGAACGAAGGCTCTATCTTTCATAGGCGCACAGAGATCATTACCCCTCCAGTCCATCGTTCTATGTAATATTTTAGAGAGTCCATTTTGTGCGTACACAAATATTCCACATATTTTGTTCTATGGCCAGTATGAGTTTATTATTAATAAAAAAATATCTCGTATTTCTTAAGTGTCAACAACATTTGACGACTCTGACAGCATTCCAATTTGTTAGGTTTGGTTGAAAGTTATCAAAATTCTTAAAGTTTCAGGATGATTGTTTGATGAAACATTTTCTCGTATATAATGCTATAAGCCATGCCAAAGAAAAACAAATCTTACGACTCAAAACACGGTAATTATCTATTTAATAATTGTTACTAATTACTGTTTAGTACAAGAAGTTACGTAAGGTTGACAGTAGTGGTCTAATATCTAATATCAGATATATTTTAAAGGGTTTTTAAGTACTTTAGTTATATTTTCCTACACGTTTCACTTCTATTTTCAGGTCACCTCCAAACATCAACATATGCCACATATATTTTGTTGACATTTCTCTTTGGTTTTATATTTGTAAGTTAATCGCAATAACTGTAAATGAATTTTTAAATAATGCTGTGAAAGTAATTTAGTATTACGTAACTGTACTTCCAGCAATGTCCTTTGGGAGACCCCTGCCAATATATAACGTTACTAAAGGATCAGTATTTGTCCCTGCGACCCGCTAAGGGCATCGACTACTTTTGTGAAGCTTATAAACTGTTGGTGGAGTATGTTTCTTATATTATAATCATTGTAAATATCTTGTGATTTTATTTCGAACGACGCAGAATTATTTTGTAAAAAAATCGCTTGTTGAAATTTTCTCCCTTTTTTCTTAAACTTGCTGCTTGATAATGTTCAGTGAAGTACTGTTTGATTTACTTTTCGGAGGAGACCAAAACAATATACAAATGTAAGTTTATAGGCCTTAAAATACTTTTTTTTTCAGAGTTGTTCAAAAATGCTTGGAAATGTGTCAGTTTATATTAAGACTGCTTGCGGATGTTCTGTACCAACTCAAAATTAAGGTAAATAATGACAACCAACCAGATGAAAATATAATTTAAAAGGTCAATTATTGACATAATTTTGGGTATTATAATTTCTACATTCGAGATTATCAACTGTAATCTCCAAGAATGGTCTTTAAAACGCCTCCTTTTGTGTTTTAAGACGTGGACAAAATCTAAATGGAATCTTGTATCTTATATTATCTTATATAATACAAGAAGTCTCATATTTTAGATATACAAGTTATTGGCTCTGTTGGACGCTGGGGACTTGTGTCACTACGCGTGCCTCAATGACGCGGTCAGTATGTTTAATGTTATATGAAATATCTATCGATTGTATCATTTTGTTTTGTTCAATTGTGTCAAAGCAGCCTTAGGATTTGTGTTTGTTTATATAAGAAAAAAGCGTTACAAGCAATCTAGCGCTGCATTTTTGAATTGTTTGATCAGACGAAATAAATATTGTTTTAGCACGACAGCGGATTTAAGCTCAAAGTTCGAAGTAGTTCCTATGTTACAATAATGTCGATGAAAACACTTTACATATTTTACATGTTATTACATTAATATACTAACATTCCAATGATAAAGCAACGCATTGCTAACTCTTCGGGTGTTTTGTATGTTTATGAATAGGTAGACAGTACACGCTATGAGATAAACCTGACATTTCTGATCGTTTGTCTTCGATCGTAACTTAACATTGTCGATACATTCTCATTATTTTTTTTTCAGAATATTAGAGAAATAAAGAAAATAAGAAACAAGCCATCGTCTTCGTGAACTTACAAAGTGTAACTAGTCTGTATTTATAAATTGTATCTAAATGTATCGCCACAATACAATGATATAAATAAAAGTATACTTTTACTTGACCTATTTAAAGATCCAAGACGACTTATCACAATAATGGTCGGAGTATCTCTGTGGTATACTTATCTTTGTAGTTGTAATTTAATTAACCGATGATCGTCTCTCTGGAATGTTAGATTTAGTTTATAGACAGAACTATTCAAAACAGAAATTACAAGAATCCATTAAATCTTATTAAATAATTAGCTAGGCGATGCAACTATTTTGCAAAATACTTGACGGCATTGCTTGAGAAATCGCTTCCAACTTCCTTCTTGGTCAACAATGTTAAATATAATTTATTTAAAATTCTTTATATTTCATTTTGTAATTTAAAACATTTGAATTGCAAACACATAAATATATAACTTTATCGTAGTTTTATCTTACTGTAAATATATTATTGTGCAAGAAAAATATAGGTATCGAATTCGCGAAGGCACGCTATTATGTCTTGTTTTCCAGTATGGTGACGTTTGGTAGAATATGCTCCACCACCTTCCTCTGTGTCCTCTTCAGTTGGAATTTGGTTTGTAAGCTAATATCATTACCAAATTTTTTCCTATTTAGAAATTTCACATATCCTCTCGTAGTATGAGAATAAAAAAAAGAAAACGGTATTGCTTTAACTTTAGTATAAAAATTTAATCATTTGTTTTTAAAAATAAGTAAATTTACATTCACTTAATCCAATCTGTTTTCAATTAATTTTGTGAAATAAGATGTATGAATCAATTGAACAGTTGTCTGAGGCGCACGAACTCACGAAGGATGAAGTGGATAAAGTTATAGAAGACGATCTCACGCAGAAGTTAAGCGAAGACTTGCTGCAAAGCATCGAAAGGAAGTTCCAGGTGGACCTACAAAGGTGTTTCAATATTTACTTTGTAAACTAAAGAGTTCACATTGCTGTGTAAGTTTATAGAAGAATTTGCTGTAACAAGAATTTAATTTTTAATTTTTACTTTGCTTTCAAAAAACGTTAAAGATGTTTTTGTTGAGAGTTTGCTTATAATCCAAACGTATAGTTGTTGTCACGAATGTACTTTCCATGTAACTTTAATGATGACTCATCACTAGATCTGTGGACATGGTGCTGGTGAAGATCAGGCTGTTGCTGCAGAACGGCACGACGCACATACAGGACAGCCTGATGGAGCTGCAGAGCATGCTCGACATGATGAGGCAACACACAGGCGAGCAGGTAGGTAATGACTACACCATCCATTGATGGCTCGGAGAGCTACGTCACGTGCAAAGTACGTGACATAGCTCACCGAGCATTTCAATGACTTTCAAGTTATATTTCAGCTCACTTTCCACTTATCCAACAATTATCTGTAGATTTACAAAGGTTCGATTTACCATTTTCGGTGTTAAAGTTTTCCAAAACCATAGTAACCGAAACATAAATGGAGCAATTCAAATGTCGTGTACGACAGGTATTTGATTTAATATAATATGTAAAAGACAATATAGATTAACAAGTTCAATTATCGACTTTGGATTACACATTAAAAGCAGGTCGATACGTGCTTGAAAGACAAACAAAACGAAACTACAGCTTTGGCGGAGAAGGCGCTCCACCAGATGGTGGTGTGCGGGTACGCGCTTATCGGTCAGGACCCCAACCAGGCGGTCAGTCGGGTCGTGGACTTGAAGAACATGATCAAGCAAGGCGTCAAGCCGGTGAGATGGTTAATGTTATTGCAACTCTTGGGTGTATAGATCGAAAGCTTTTGCTTGAGAAGTCAAATTCTGGACACAAGACGGTCCTAATACATTGTCATAACAGATTATGTATGCCTATATTTAAAAATACCGATTTCGTTAGATTTGATCACAGTTGGCAAATAATTTAGGTCTTAGAAAAAATTCGGGAGGACATACCTGCTTCACGAACACCGTTGTTTCACTTTATCATTAATATTTCAATATCATATAGCGTAATATAATAATCAACCAATTAATTTTAGATTCACGCCAAAAAAGCAGAAATCGACCGTCTTCTGAAAGTGTGTGGCCATGACCACGACTCTTTGAAAAATGTGATCAAGTGTGTTATATCCAAGGTAAATTTTTGAAATTTAAAAGTTAAGCCACGTATTATTAATAGGTAATATGATAAATGATAGGTAATGACAGTTACCTATACATTACTTCCAATTTTAAAAATACTTATTGAATGATTAATTCACAGTCTCCAATTATAAAAGTTTCTATGATGGAAATAACTGGAAAATTAATAGAGGGCGTAGTGGAATTGACGAAACTGATGGCGCACGGCGCTATGCATGAAGCCTGTCTCATAGAAGTTGTGAAGACACTCGAAGACGAAGCGTTTGATATCATAGCGAGGGTGAAGTATTGCGCGTACGGCAACTCTAGCTACATGGATAACGTCAATAATTATTTAGCTGCCAATAATGCGACAGTCGTGGACGTTGATCGGAAGACTAAATCTGAAGATTTGATAGAATATAAAAATATTACCAACACTTTAGAAATGAAAGAGCTGCTGCGGAGGATGGTGCAGGAAAGTAAAAAGAAGGAGATCGACGAGAAACTTAAGGAAAAAATGTTGAAACTGCAAAATAAACTTGATGAAACGAATGGTATCACTGCTAAGGTGTAAATAAAATACTTGCACTAGAACAGTATTGAGTTCTTTAAATAACACTTAACACTTAAATTACTATATTTCGCTACATAATTATTTAATTGAAACGAACACAAATAATAAATAATGGTTCTGCTGCATCGAAATAGCACGCAATCTTTGATGAATTAGTTGAGCTTCTTTTCTATATAAACTGTTCCGATAGAATCTTTTTAACTACTTTTTCACCCGCATAATACTGCAGTATCGTGTTAGTTGTTTTGTAAACATTCCATTCTTCGGGTATATATTCCAAAGCTATCTCGTTCAAAGCTTCTGACGCTATCATTTCGCTTTACAGCGAGATAACTGATAGATTTAGATCAATTATAGATACGATGTGTTTATATCGATTTAATGACCTTCAAAGGCCTTTGGAGTGTTATTATTTTGCATTTGGCCGTCGAATATGATTTATGATGTTGAGGTCATTCCCGATTCGATTCGCTCCGAACTATTTATGTTCCGATGTAATAAAAAGAGGTCGGGAATACATCCCGGAGTGTCGGCTGTGAGACTAACGCAATGAGCTGTTTACATTGCGTTCTCCGTACCGACTGGCGTCTTCAATACGTGGGTTAGCGCCGAACTACAAGTGTCGAGTTGCGAGGAATTTGGCAACACGTCTCGGCCATTGAACGTATGCGTGGTATGCGTCGCTATTCTCCGAGCGGTCATCTGGTAATCCTACGCGTCTATTATTTTAACGAACCGCTCCTTAGGATTGCATAATGTAATATTTAATATTGTCAAATAAAATGAATTACCTCTTTAGCTAGATTTAAAACTTTACGACCGATAATGTACTACCTATATTTATATCTTTGTTTTTAAATGCTGTTTTGTATTGTCAGTATTTTGTTTAATTCAGATTCGTGTTATTAAAATAAAATTTGATGCTGATAGAAATCGTATCATGATCAGAAAGATCTTGTATCATGTATTAATATAAATAAAACTAGTTTAATAATAAAATATATTGGCTGCTGCTCCGCTGCGATATGCGGGCCGTTCTTAACAGTTTTTAAGTATTTACGATAAAATGTACTATAAAAATGGAATAAAAAATTTACGACTTAAAGAAAATGATTCAGAACCAATTTTTAGATTGTGATAATATGACCAACTGTATAACAGAAGTTTTGTCATAGTTCAGCCATTCCTAAAACAGGGCCGAACATAAGCTAGGATGCAGGGGCTTGGCCAATCTTACTGTTCTTGTTTCTCTAAACGGAAGTTTATCTTAAAGGTTTCGCGTATGGTAAGGACTAGTGACACCGGTATTGGTTTATATAGAGTTCGGGAAGAAAGATATTGACTACCTAGCTAGAAAGATATTGGAATAATTAGTGCTTATAGCTCAATATTATCAGTAGAAGTTAACCGGTAAATTCACGTTCTTCTTTAACATGTTTTAAAACCACGTCGACCTATCCTTTCCCATATATAATAAACTTTATACCTTAAGATATGAATTTTTAATTTCGCTTGCGGTAAATTTTTCGTTAATAGCATAACATACGAGGCGGGTGTTTCACAATTTATACCGACGTCGAACGATGAGTTATTTCCTGCTGGTTTCCAAACATTTTGGTTCTTATTGAAAATTTGATCTATTTGTTTAATATTCACGTCTGGTTAGTGTAAAATGATTGGATCTAGATCAAGAAAATATTCAGGTGATCGAGATGTGAGAACTTTCAAGATAAGATGTGGCGAGAGACAGCCAGACAAAGTACGTTGTGCATTGTCTAGCTTGTTCGATTCTTTAACAATACATCGCACAACATTTCAAAAGCTTATGTAAGGTCTATACATTTTGAACTTTTCTAATAGCAATATCATTAATGGAATGTTACCATGTCTAGGTCATGTTCGTCTAAATCTGGACCGGCTGAAAGACAAAGCAATTCAATGAAGAGCCATTGTAACAGTCGCAAAGTGCAAGCAAATATAAAATTTTAAGTGACTTTCAATTCATTCAAATATCTAGTTTATATTGTTACATATCTTATAACTTTATATTGTTTTTCCCGATTATTCTTTTTAATTCTTATAATTTTCTTATTACTTGTAGCAGTTACGCCATTTTATATACAAAATATTCCGTTTTTATGACGAAAATAATACAGACGTTTCTCAATTTTCCTCGTAACGTCGTCATTCAAACCTTATTTTTCATAAATTATATTACGTGTACATATTTAACGACCTATTCATTAATTCTTAAACCACATTTTTATAGTTTTCGTTGACATATTACTTTTGATGTTTTTACGAGAGTACCTTAATCCCATCGTAAATATCTCGTTTGATTTATTTTATAGGAGTAATGTACTGTATCCTACAGTTTAAATGATATTATTATCATTTGAAATGGATAACCGCAGTCGCATTAACTGGAAAGCCGTGTCAAAATTATTACATAAATTAATTTTTTGCAATCAGGATTTACCTCTTGCTAAATTCCTATTTTGGTGATTATCAAAAACTTTGAGTATAGTTACGATGTAATCTTGAATTAAATAATTCCAAACTCTACGTATGCCTTGACTAATAGGGCGGCGATTATAAAAATCGGGTCGGTGTTACGGTTGGTTTGGTGTGTTTACGATGCTAAAGGAATAACTCCTCACCGTGTTTACATTACGCTCTCTGTTAGCATCACGCTCTAGATTTAAGTAAAGCGCAGCAAATTCCAATGTACGACTCATTGCTATCGACGCACATAAATAAAAATGAACATTCACCCCTTTGTCGCAGACCGGTAGGCAGAATATATGACTAATTAGTAAATAAAGAGACACGATAGCTATAAGACGTCCCGGATGGAAATACATACAGAAGGAAATATAGATGGGAAAAGGAAATATAGATTTGCTTATATCACAAATTACTACAGCTTAAATATACAACTATGAAAATATATAAAGACAAATTACCTAATCTTGAGGTATATGACGATAGGGACCTGATTTTATCGTCCATGGTCATAGTGTCGTGGTGATGATAATAATTTGGAATTTGCAAATTTATCTTATAAAAAGTTTCGTTCAGTCGACTTAAGTTGATTTTGACCTACATCTTTGACCTTTATGGTACCTTTTGATTAATTGCTTAGCAACTACGTATGAATCTCGGGTGAACGTACGGTATGCAAAAAATTTTCCGGTTACACTAAGATTGAATAAAAAAGTTGATCGTTTGCCAAAGTTTCCTAGAGACGCATGACATACGCGTTGAGATGTCAGTGGGCAAGAGGAGTATGATTTTATTGCAGGTAAATTCCGTAATTTCTGGAATCTGTGGATGGTGACGTCAAGAGGCAAATCTTCGATCGAGTCCGGAGAATCGAGGGGAAAGGGAACCGTATTAGTTAATACACAAATTGTTGTTATGTGCAATAAGGCCACGCGGGAGATTCTATTAGCTATGTGATTTCTTTATAATGCAAGTTTCCTATATTAATATTTTTTTAATGCTCCAACTATCCGGAGGCATTTGAAATTGCAACTATAATAAGAATGATTATGTAAGCAGTATAGTTTGAACAAAATGTTCAGTTTAGTTAATTCGTTATAAATTACACAGGATAAATAATTTACTCTGTGGCTAATATTTTGGTAACGGTCCACAACACGCGCTGTTGCGGCTCTACTTCCGGTCCGATTCGACCGGATGTGAGAATGTAATACGTGACTTTATTCAAAATCATTTATCCTAAATTTACACTAATGTATTAAACAAGAAGGAAAACTCATAATGAAAACGATCTTTAAACATATTAGAACGCTGAATTTGAAAACCATTGTAGCTCAAATCAACTGTTTTAAGCGACTTCAACCTACATTATCTAACTCACTGAAATAAGTAAATAATTATTAGATGTAATACGTATGTTAAATTATTAAATTTAACATACGTATTACATCACGCTGTCACAAGGAAAAGGCTGAAATATTAATTTCAGCTTCTCCTTTTCCTTGTGACGGCGTGATGTTTTGTGTGGGTGTTATAAATGTATTTTGAAATGATCGATAACGTATATTTCCGACGGCACTTCCGGTCTTCTTGTACAGGATGTTCGACAGGAATGACTTTGTACAGAAGTAGTGAGCGAATAATTCTCCTTGACACAAATGCAATATAATACAACAAAAAATATATTATATAATTAAGATAAGAACATATAATATGGTGTTCCAAGAACTAATTCAATATTTGCATAAGGCGTGGAATTCAAAGTACAATAAAATTTAATGATATTAACAACATATATAAATTCAATCAGGATCGACATTGGTATGTTCCGTTATTTGTGTCAGTTCTTGGAATTATTGCATACGACCGTAAAATGCATCGCGCAAGTGTTCTGCGCAATGCTTAAAATCATACTCTTATCTAGAATTAGACTTTGAGATAAACATCGGGAAGTTTTCACCGGGGCGTCGCTCTGTTGACCCCGATATCTTCTTGTATGCGCGGAGCATTCGCACAGAAAGAAAATTGCATGTTTATTTTTTTTAAATAAACATATTGTTATTTGTAAAATAATTGCGATTAAAATACAAAAAAAAAACATACGTCCTGGGATAAAGTCAGGGCGAGAAATAGAAGTATTGGAACATCGATAGTAGAGTTTATGTATATATAGATAATAAATAAAATAAAATATCTAATTATTATAGTTATTGTAATATTAATAGTTTAATTTGTTAATCCAATGAATTTAATTTCAATTCAAGATGTCAACATAATCGTCAGTCAAAGCGGCGCATGCGAGTGTTACCGGCCGCTAATAGCCGTTAACACTGCCGGCCCCATTTGTTATTCCGTCTGTATTTTGGTAACATTACTCATAAGCGGTTAAGTGGCCACCGGTATCGATAAAATGCCGGAGCGACGTCAGAGCGGGCCTTGGCGGGAGAATAATGCTAATCAATGGAATTATTTTGTCTAAACCTGAATAATTTAACGTTTGGCAGTAAATTAT
>JAABKM020000032.1:6099316-6111170 GCA_016277805.2 Papilio aristodemus | reverse complement strand
TTCCAGTACTTTCTCTCGCTGATAAATATAATGTTTCGGTAAGCGATGCTAGTCTTCATCTCATTTAAATAACAGCTAATAGCTTATTGCGGGAGTTGACAAATTAATGAAAAACTATTTTCCCATCCTATCCTATCTTTTTGATTTTTGGAGCTCCAGAATGTATGCTGTTAAATTTTAGATGATAAATAATTAACTTTTATTATTCTTTAATGACGAAAAAGAAACTTATAGTTGTTTTCATTGGCATTTTTAACAATAATTTACCCTTTTTTTATTTGATTATTGTTTATTGGTAACATTTCGTCCAGGACCTGATGTCGCTGTGCCTGGATTACATGTCGAAGCACGTGGCGCAGGCGGCGCAGCGCGGTCAGCTCATCGCCTGGATGCAGTACACCATGACTTGCGGACATAATAAAGTTGCCAAAGTAGGTTAATTATAAAGTTATTTATATCGATGAATGTTGAAATACTTTAATAGCATTGCTTATGTATTGTTACATAGTTGGTACAGGTAGACTGAAAATTTAAAATTTGGATAATGACCGTTGCTGGCGCCGTTTTAAGTCATTGCTAATAGATGACGCTGTGAGTAGTTAATATAATGTTGCGTCGCGGTGGTGAGTTTTATCTCGCCATACAATACCTCGGTGGGCCACGACACTCTGTTACGCTCCGGCATGCCACCGGGACTACACATACACTTAAAAGTTAGTTTAATTCTTAGCTAAGAGAATGGCGGACTTAGGGGCCGCCGCTTTCGCATTTCTCCGGGAGAAATATATGGCTTTATGGCCTCACATTTAGACGCACATCTCAAGCATCCTTCAGGGGCTACGAAACTAACCCCAAGCCAGCGATCCTCCTCCTGTTCCTCGTCCTCTAGCGACTCCGAAATGTAGCTCGACTCACCGTTATCCCCCGACAATCTGACAGACACCAAAAGTACAACAAGCGCTCTTCCCCGATAACTCTGTAGCTCCCTCTCCGGTGCCTCAAAAGGCAGTGCGCCCGCAATCCCGGACCGAAGCTGAAATAGCTGTTGCTATTGATAAATACGTTTTGTACTTTGTTTTGATTATGTAGAAAGTGTACAACGGTAATGTTGGCCGTTTAATTTGAATCAAATTTTCCAATAACCGTTTAATGCCTTATTATATTCATAATCACAATAAGTGGTCTCTATAATATTACATTTCTTTGCTAGATATCACCATAAATAAAAATAACAGTGATAATTTAACCATTTGAAATAAAAAGTAAGTTAATTTCTCCGATCTAAACCCAAAAGTTATAGCCATTATTAAACAATTTTTCAACTTGTATACATGTTAACATGTAAATTCATTTCTTAATTATGTATTCGCTGTATACAGGCTTGCCAGGACTTCTTCAAGTGGAACCTGGAATGGAACTGGCTGGACAGCGAGCTGGACGAGCTGGAGGGCGAGCTCCTGGCGCAGCTGCTGCAGCAGAACGACCTCGTCGTCTACAATGAGATGAGCGTCTACAAGTGAGTTATTTTATCTTATTGTTTGATTGGAATGAACAGACTTTATTACAGAAACGAGCGAATTATAGAGAGATAGAGTCCAGAGATAGTTAGGTTAGTTAATTAAAGAAAGTGCGATTTAACTGTCCTCTAATGTCATGTACTGTATATATAATATGTTTGCAGGTTTGTGGAACGTTGGTTGAACCGGCAGCGGGAGTCTTACAACATGGGCAGCGGTGGTAGCGGTGGTAGTGGTGGTGGCAGTGTGGAGCGCACGCCGAGCGACAGCACCACCGCCACCAGCGACGGCAGCGACTACTCTGAGGCGCGCACGCAGTGGGACTCGTTAGTCGCGGCGGCCTTCTCACATGTCAGGTTCGTGGCTGAATTGTAGGGACCGGTGCATCCACATTGGAAGACTTCACAGTCGTTATCACTAATCCACGAAGTGCCAGGCAGATGTTGCGCTGTGTGAAGCCTATCGCCATATCTCACATTGTACGCACTCGTCAGGTTCCCCATGATGTGTCCCAACCAGCTGGCGACGCTGCTGCTGTCGCCACTGACGCAGCACCACAAGGACTTCTTCATGGAGCGCATGGCCGTCGCCATGAGCTACCAGTCAGGTCAGTATGATGTACAGTAATTGTAACATTAATTCGTATATAATTTTGGTTCAAGGTAGAATAATACGACGGTAATCACATAAAAACAATAGTCGTTGCATGAATGAGCTCAGCTCGGTCAGGAACATTCAGAGATATAGTCTGCGGGCATCAACGGCCATGTTTGTCTGCTCACACACTGCACTTGATTCCGTACAAGTTACTACATCCTTTACCTTGCTATTTGTCACAAATGCAGGTCAATACGAGCGCGTGCGGGAGGTGCAACAAACGGAGGCGGGGCGGTGCCTGTTCACGCCACGCCTCTACACCGAGGACACGTGGGGCTCCGTGCTGGCCGTCGACAACTTCTACTCCCTGCCGTGCTACCACATGCGCACCTTCATCTTCTCCACGCGACCCTCGCTGTCAGACGTGGGCCAGAGCGACAGGATGATGGAGTGGACGGTGGACCTGTACCCTAAGGGCGTCTGGTTCAGGAAGAGCATGCTCATCGCCTGGTCCGGGACCTATGATGTAAGTTGTTCTCATTTTATTATACCAAACATATATACTAATTGCTGTCATTACATTTACGACATTATCATGTCATTGGAAATGTTTTAATTTTGAAAAGTTGATTTCCGAATATATTTCGTAAATCACGAGTGTTTAACTTAAAGTGACCATTTGTTACATTATTTATGCTTTCACTTTGTGCGCAGGTACCGGAAGCGGTGCTGCGCACGGTCCGCATCGCCATCACGTGCCTCAACGTGGCGGCGACGAAACCTCAGCGGCCGGAGCCCGACGTCAGGGTCAAGGTCAATATATATCATGTTACATAGTTCAAAGAAAAAAAACACCGAACCGTACATGTATTAAAACGTAAATTACAGATGTGGAGTTATTTTAACTTAATTTTAATTATGACCAAAAAACATACGACAATGTAAAATATACAAACTTTAAACCAGCGCGACATATCTGTACACCCCAATAAGATTAAAAAGCGCGATGATTCTATACTATCGCAGTTATGGCACTGTATAGTAGTTTAATTTCAGATCGGAATCCTGGTGTGGGGTAGACAGAATGGAGTGGCGCACATCTCGGACGTGGCCGTCAGAGTGCACCGCTTCTCCGCACAGAACAGGTACGTTTCTTTCAAGTTTTTTTTTACACATCGAGGTATATTGTAATAGAGGCGCCATATTAATAGAGGTTCTTAACTCCTCAGGGTGTTGAACATTGACGACGCGCTCGACTTCGACGAGCTGAACACGCCGCTCTACACCCCCTCGCACCCCGCACACCCCACACACCCGGCACACCCCGCCTCGCCCAACAACAAGAGACAAGGGTGAGTATGGATACATTTTCACCATTGGGATGAGGAGGATCTGTCTTCTGTTTGCAACATGGTGTTATGTTTGATGTTGCTCTCTATAAACCCTGTGCCATTGTTGACTACGATGCGGAAGACACCGAGCATTCCAAAGGAACTTTGTACTGTGTCCACAAACAATGTAATATAGCAAACATTTATTTAAATATGTGTATAGATGGCTTAAGAATTTATCGAAAAATAAAGGTTGTACAAATAATTCAATAATATGAACAGGCGGTGTCCGAAGTGCGTGGAGAGCACCGCCAGCGCCGAGCCCTCGCACCTCATGGGGCCCAACAAGGACCAGCTCAGGGTCAGTAGTATTTATCGTCTACGTAAGAGAATATTGTAAATTAATTTACAATATTAATATGAATACTTAATACAGTTAATTTTTTATGATTGAGAATAGCGCCCTCTAGTTTCTACTTTAATTTAAACATTGTTCGACACTTGACAGGTACAGGTGGTTATCGTCCCGCTGACGGACTTTTGTTACGTGAGTCCTGGTGAGGTGACGCAGGCCGGATAGGAGCCTGGAGTCCTGACCCCAGGAGTGAGTACTCCCTAACTAGTCAGCAGTGAGACCTCACTAGGGTGGTCGTCAGGATATTATGGGGTTTAACATTGTTTTAAATGTAGATTATTACAGCCCATGGATATCTAAGTCAACTTATGGAAATATAAAAACATTATAACAAGACAGTCATATACAGGCGTGTAATGTTTGACATTACAAGTTGTCGGTGTAATGTTGGAATAAAAATAATTTGTTACAAAACCCAATAATATATAAAAAATATTTATTAAAAAAAAGTGTTCTAGGAATTGAGAATTGAGGCTTTGTTTTTTATATATGAAAATTGTCTTCGCTTATTAAGTTTTTTGCCATTGTAATAAATAATTTGATTTATATAAAAATCGTTCGATCATATTTCAACGTAATTTAAGCAGAAATCGATTATTATTTATTATTAATTTAATCGATTTCTACACGTATTAAAATGAAATGCTTTAGGTCCAGCTTGAATTCAATGTGAACTGGAAAAGTTTCAGATCGTTCGGTTTGTTTTAACATTGTCATAATTACGTCAAGACTCATCATTGACATTATGACACTGATAATTAGAAAAATAAAAATAGCAAAAAAGATTTAAATTTAAATTTGTTAATGTTCTAATATCCAAAATACTTTATTTCTAAATTGATTTAAATAATTTGCTACCTCCTTTGACATTATTGTATACAAAAAAATATAAATTATCGAGGTTTTTTACGTCAGAAGTGAAAACTTAAAATATTTAAGTTTATTTTGTATATAATTTATATATTTATGTGTCATATATAAGTTAGTTCAGTGCGTTTCCTCATCCCCATAGTGCCTAAAGTTTTCATTTGAATCAGTGTAATTTGGTGTTTTGAAAATATATATTAAGTCTTCACCGACAGGTTTTACTAAATTTTCACAGGATGGGAATTTTATATAACTTCATCTTTTATTTAATTAAAGGATACAATTAATTTAACGTAATTTTCAACAAAACATTATATATATTTTGTTGAAGTCAACATTTCAGAAGTATTTGTTACACACAAATTGTATATATAGACATTTAATTTCTATTATGTCCAAATATTGTACATATTTTGGACCAAATTGGAGCGGAACAGATACGTGGAAACGAGAGCTATGGTAAAGAAAAAAATTTCTTTTGTCTGTCGACTACCTTTTGGGTTACTGCATAACTACTATTCATGTAGGATAACATGAAACCTGAGTGTGATGACGTCAGAGCAACTCGTAATGATAATTTAAGTCGTGAAATATTTTAACGAAATTAAAACTACTGAAATCTGAAAAGCGCACGCGGTCAGATGTGACCGCACAATTTCAGTTGTTAGAAGCAAGTTCCAAGGTCGTTTCTCAAACGAGTAAAATAATTGTTTTTCAAACATTACTCGTTTACAAGGATACGGCGATAAAAATGCTTCCTGTCGCCTGTTTCTGTACCTGTCGGATGTGTAATAAAAGATAGCGCGTTCTATACCTTTTGTCCCAGACTTAAAACTGGGGACAAGACAGTGGTTGTTGGAACTCGGGCCGCGGCGAGGGAAGGAAAAGGCGTCCTCATCGACCTATGTTTTATTGTTGTTGTTCAAGTTGTTGTGTTAACATTATTGATGTAATTGAATTATTAAAAATAATAAATATATGTTTTTTTTTATTATTAAATATTTTTCAGTGCACTTTTGATTTAAATTTTAAAACGCTTTTTGTATTTGTGCCTATAGATGGCGTTGAAATCGAATAGTCATTCCGCCTTTCTCCTTTTAAAGTCGCGCACAGTGACGACAAATGTGGTACAAGACTTGATGGATCAAGTAGGTGATTAAAGTAAAATGGTAAGCATACATTATATGCTTTAATCATTTCAAGTTAGTCGAATTATAAAAGAAATAAAACAATTTGGATCGAAATAAATTTAGATTTATTATGATTTTCATTTAAATTAAGCACGTGACGACATTTGTGCACACGACGGGCGTGCAAATGTGCCTGAAGTTAGTTACAGGCGCCGCTGTCATACGAGAGCGATGAAGCAACGTTACTAACATGTACATCTTTACTTCGGATAAAGCAAAGTCGCTTCCCGCTGCCTGCCCGCTTGTATTTCAAACTAAACAACGAATTTTTATCTGGTTTTCAATACACAAAGTGATTCGAGAGGAAAGTTTACATTTTTTAAAATACATGCATAACAGTAGAGACAAGTGGACAACCAATGCAGAATATGCTCCTATGACTTACCAAAATAACCTATAAATCCGTTTTTTTTCTTCTCTTTTTTATACATATTCATCCGTCTCGCTCTAATATTGTGCCGCAACATGCAGCTAACTTCAAACCACTCAATGGTCATTGTTTAGTGCAATAATGACGTCACGCGGCCTGACCTTCACGTACTGCCTGTCGTTTATAAATTTATAAAAGCGGATTAAGTCGAAGCATTTAAAACTTATAATGTATATATTTTGTAGGAAAATGCGTTGAAGCGCAGCAAAGAGTCATTTTTATATTAAGTACTTATCCACTAGGAAAATAAACTTACAAATGTATAAAAAAAAATTAAGTACTATAGTGGAATATTTTTTTAAAAGTGTCATTTGTATACATTAAAATCTCATTTGTTGGGGATGGAATCTTTACGGTCGCCTCATTTTTAACGCCAAAAGTCTTATTTTATGGTCCAGTTTGTTTTGTCAAAAATAATTTAGAGTATTTCAGTGTCTTTTAAAAGATATTTCATCCGAAAATATGTTGAGCAAAAATGGATTCATCTCACTTGTTATCACAGAATTTGCCGAAAACGTTGATTTAATGTGAATAATAATTTCGATTGTATATGAAGCTCTGTTGGCCCTGCCCACCCCGCGGCGCGTGATGTCCGTGGTGCTAGTCCCGCGTTCCAGCGCAGCGACCGGCTCCCGAGCGTCCGACACGTCATAGCAGGAACTCCTTGGGGAAGAGATCCATCGCGGCGTAGTCCTCCAGTACCTGAGCAACAAATGCAAATGACTACTGTCTCCGTAATTTCCAGTCTATAGTAATTGTAAAGTATCTTTCGTCGAAGAAATGTAAAAAGAATCCCTCCGCAATATAAGATATGTAATCTTCCATATCCACGATAATGGTACGGATGTGGAATGTGGAGGAGAGAGAAAAGATGGGTGGAAGAGAGTTAAAGAGGGAGAGATATGTGAACCTGTCGCAAGGCTTGTGCCGTGGGCGCGGGGTGCAGTGCGGGGCGCAGCGCGGGGCGCAGTGCGGCGAGGCGCGCGCCGCTGAGGCAGAGCTGGCGGTTGCTGAGCAGCTCGGCGCCGGCGGCGGGCTCGAGCGGCGTGTGGGGCAGCGCGTGCCGCCGGCAGATGTCCGCCCACGCGCTCAGATGCGTGTCGTTGGCCTGCTCCAGCACCGCGCTCATGTCGCTCTGAGGACGGTACGAGGGAACTTAACTGATTGGTTGTAAACCAATGTTAGTCATGGAGTAAACACGTATTTTTGGCAGTTTCTGTTTGTTTATGATGGTATCACATATTTCCAGGTTAATTTCACACTCACCTTAGCGAGTGTCGAGATGGCGGTGCCGTAGTAATCGTGTTTGATGTTGAATATGTCGGAGACGAGCCTGGCGAGGCTGCCCTGCGTGCTGTCCGCGTCGTCCACCACGTGGTAGAGCTGCCCGCGGGCGGCGGGCTCGCGCGCCACGGCCCACGCGGCGCGGCACACGTCCGCCACGTGCACCGTGTTCATCTTCAGGTCGGCCGTCCAGAGCAGTTTCATGGTCTGGCCGAGGTGCTTGTAGATCGCACCGATCAGTAACCTTGGAGCTGGAAATGGTTTTTAATATTTTGTACTGTCAGTGTGAGTTTAGTTACTTATAACATATTTTTTTACAGTAGTAATTTTTGTATTTAATAATTGATTCCGCATACAAAAAAAGTTGTCATTGTCAAAGCTTAATATGCAGATGTTACCATGGCTACTGCAATATTTCCTTTCGCTTCACAAAAACCAAGGTACAAAAAAAATTAAACTCACTCAAACTCCTCCTGTCTCCGATGCCGTATACGATGGCAGGTCGGAGGACGGTGTAGCTCAGTTCAGGCTCCAAGCTCTTCAGCTCCTGTTCCACTTTGCTCTTCATCCGACCTTCGACCGTCCACGGCTCGATGGGACAGTCTTCCTTTTGTGGCTGCAACAGAACACGTGATGTTACACGAGTTTCGTCCGTCATATTATGTTACCAACATATTGCTTCACAAAACCTTAATGTTGTGTATAACAAAACATTCCTCTACCTCTCTCACTGCCAAGAACTGCCTATTGGATTTGAAAACTTATATTTCCACTTAACAGTCCAACTATTTATCTAGGAAGAATATAGGCTTCTCAAAATTATGCTAATACCCATAGAGATAAGTAAAAAACCAAAAAGATCGAATAAAGACGAACGATATATCAGAAACTGTTTGAAATAACACGTCATGGCAGTATAACCATAATTCTAGAAAAAAAAAACTATGTTAAAATAGAAATCAACCTTATCGCTACTGTACATGTGTCCGCTGGATAACTCCACCAATCGGCCGACCTTCAGCTTAGCGCACTGCCGGGCCACGTTGCAGCTCAGCGTGAAGATGCCCTCCGAGTAGACCGCCTCGGTCTGGCCCACGCGCGTCTCGCCCGCACAGTTCACCACCACGTCCCACGGCGCGCCCTCTGTGTGCAGTGCTGAGGCACATGATGCTAAACACCAGAACAGAAATTGATTATTTTAATACTGTATCTAAGAGAGGGGCAAAATATACACTCACGCTTGTGTGAAAGGGTAGGGCAGAGGTCCTGTTAGTGCACACAAAATTCTCAGTATATCCCATAATCTGATAGGATACGACCCTATCTCCCCCCTTATTTCATTCAAATGTTAAAAGTGTATCCTTTTGTCTGGCACGTAACTTATCACGATCTAAACAAGAAGCACTCCACTGTCTCGAGTGCTCACAGGCGACGCCTGAGAGCTCTTTGTTTTGGAGAACTCTACTGCCCTTAACTAACTTGCTGCACAAAAACGTGTGCAGCGACCGACTAAGCAAATACTGGGGAGTGTGTGTATATAGATAAAAAAAAAACAGTTTGCCATTAGCATTAAAAGTTTTATACCAATATGATAAACTGTAAAGATTGACTTGTGAAATAAAACGCCAATTTTAATGATTCTTTTAATTATAGACAGCTTGGGTCTTGATACTTTAGTAATCTTGTTTAATTACGTACTATATAGATATTTTACCTGAAATTAAATAATAAAATCGGGCGACGTTTACTTGGTTTACGTAGTATTCGATCGGGATACGAAAACCTTCCTTAATTATCAAGTTCATTCCTTTGCAAGTTGAGCACTACATGGACAAGTTTATATCAAATTATACATACTTGTTATGAAAACAAGGGTCAATATAATATAAATATATTTAACTGTCTTTGTTCTTGGTCTTTACATCGACTATATGTATGTAACGGATGATTAATGAACATGGCTTCGAGTTCGACCTAAGATAAATAGTACATCGAGACAACAAAGCTTTATAATTAATTAAAGGATATGTATCAACGGATACCATTGGAGGGTAGTTAGTATTCAAGGACGGTAGGCCACACAATGGCGCAGCTCCCACAAGATATGCAACATTCAAATTCTAATATTATTTATTAATGTGTGAATTATTTGTTTTTACTGAGCGTGCGCGCCTCTAAACAATAAGTGTATATAAAAAATAAATATAAACTAGTACGTTCCCTTGAGTTCGCTTGCGTAAAGTCATTATTTAAGTAGTGCATTGTTACATCAAAGATACGTAACCAGAATACTGAAAGTAAAGCCACGATGGCGTGTTTTAAGTAAATAATTCTAGTTCAAATCTTAATAAAAAAAATCTATGTCGTGATATCCGTTAAAGCTAGTCTCGAGAAAATAAGTGTTACAAACATTTCACTTTTACATTAAAAATCTTTTACATATTTTTAAAATTTAAAGAAAATTCAGTCTAGAAAAAAAAAATAGAATGCATTACGGATCTCTTGGCGCGATCCTGCAACACCTTACTCGCTTCGACATCCTTACATCTATGAGGATGTTACATGTTTGTACACACTCGTCGGTTATCGGTGCTCTTTTATCACCTCTCTTTAGATATGGTGTCCTATGGTATATTCACAATATTACCGACATTGAATCACGAACTGCAAATAAAAATTATAGTTATCCTGTTAAACAAACAATAACAGGAAACTGTTTAAAATATTATTAAGAATACAATGCAGTAATATCGCTAGAGCCACGTCCTGGTTGGTAGGACGTCAAGGTTATGTCACCGGTCGATTGGAAACTAAGTCAGTTTATAATCGACCTATGTATGTTATCAACTATTTACAACTTTTCACAAATTCTCTCGTTTCGACAGTTTATTTATCGAAGTCGAATCGTCAAATTCAGAGTTTAAGTTAGAATAGAAATTAATTGGTAGGAAGTTCGGTAGAACGTTATGGTTATATATGAAAAAATCTTAAAAATTATTTGTCAAAAATAAATAAAATAAAGGCTAGTTGTTTAAAGAATGAAAATTTGAATGATTTCCTTACTTACACAATTTGCCAACAATTTATACATAATATGCCTAGTCCGAATATAAAGTGACGAAGTTTATTTTTGGTCAGTGACAGTTCAGTCAGTATCAATATTTACATGTCAAACAAATGCGATAAATATTATGGCTTGCTTTTTCGTATGCGTTATCAGCTTCGATAAGAACATGCATATATTTACATCCTAGAGCTAAAAGATTAAGTCGAGGAACTTTCTATGAATATTATTTGACGAGAATAAAACCTCCTTGTTAAGATTTTTTTATTTTTAGAACAAAATACTGCTTCCCCCTGCGTCAGCAGATTAAAATCGTTTTCATTCATGTGTAATGTTATGCTTTAACATTAAGATTAACATTTCCCTACATTACTGTTAAAAAAAATGAAAAAGGTCCCGTGTCCTAATTCTAAAAACGATAGGGTATAGAGTAATATTCTTTATGGAAACGACAGCCATTTTCATAACCTGGGTACATTATTAGTCTGAACACTTTCCTGAAAGTGGACAAGTATATTTTCTCAAAGCCATATAATGAAACCCAAATATATTATTTTAATATAATTAAAACTGGGAACTATCTCAAAACATTGTACATTCTTTAAATAGATTTGGGATTACACTTAATTAATTTATTGCATTTGTAAGGCATCAGAGACGGAAGTCACGCGATGTTTTCGGGCGGCGTGCGCGTACCGACATGTTCTTATGTAAAACCAGAGTTAATCTACTAATTTAATGCCTCATTAAATTTGCAAATTAACTTTTTTTTCGTCTGCCTTTCTGTTTCACCCAGACAGCATTACCGGTTTGCAATTTAATATATTAAATAAGCTAATTATTGTATTACCACAGTGACAAAATAAGTAATTGTTTAAAAAAATCTAAATACCAGACTGATTGCATGATAGTTGATAACTAATTTATTTATATCAAGTTACTAGCAATATCCCGCGTTTTCACACGTCGCGTTTTTTGATTGACTCCTAACAAAATTACATTTTGCTGTCATTTGTGTTAAACCATGTCAGATGCGTTTTTCTTATATGTTTTATAGTGACTTGTACTTGACTCTCACACAGGAACTGTTTCCTGATTCTAAACTACCTCCTCACAAATTTTCGGACAAATCGGACCATGAGGTACGTTTTTTTTCTAT
>JAABKM020000032.1:5835640-5848669 GCA_016277805.2 Papilio aristodemus | reverse complement strand
ATCTTTCGTCTGAATTTGAAATTGAGAACCTAAATATTGGATTGCATAAAATTTGATGTTTTGTTTAATGAGGCTGGCAAATATTTTGTTTTTTAATTATCCCGATTGTTACAATGAATTGAACAATTAAAGTATATTGTTATTTACTGTCTAAATCTACGTGATCTTTGATTTATAACGTACCTCAATTTTCAAAGTGTCAATGACACCCTATTAATGATTACACTATTAGAAATTTCTCGTCGAATTTCAATCTGACATAAGTTTACCATCAATTAAGTATTTTAATAAAAACTTAAGTATCTTTGTGACTGTTTCCAATAAGAATGTTTTATGTATTATTCTATCAATAAATGGTTACATAACTAAATGTTTTTTTTTTCTGACAGCTATTTTCCCAAGACTTAAATATATGTACATTGTGCTATATCAAGCATTTGCGGTTATCAACTCGAGACTGAAGCTCGTTTCCAAAGAAAAGATATAATATGATAGTGTTTTGATAAAACTATTCAAAAAAAAAATCAAAAACTTTGCCATATACAGTATTTATAATAACTGTTACTGCTACTAAATTTCAGCTCGGTAGTTGGTTGTTTTCTAGCGTCCACGTAATCCTAGAACCGCTTCCTGGAATTATCGGTCTCCAGTAGATATTTCCAAACAATTACGATTTAGAGTCTTTCAAGATAAGAACAACTCGTCCCTCATTACACCATGTGACTTTTTACTGATACATGCATTAGTTGTACCTCTACCTACTTGTGGTATCTAGTGTTACCAGAGAAGACTGACTCGTTGACAGTTACCTTCTCTGCTGCTATACATGAGACAATTTACGTATCTTCTGAATATAAAGAACATTGCGGACACCACAATACTCTGTCGGAGAATATAGGCGTTAGTAAATGATTAAATTTTGCTATTTCGTATAAAAATAATTAAAAAGTGCAAGGAACCGACGAAGAATTCCATCTCACAATATGTTAAGAATTACAAATAAAATTCATTTGTTCGCCAAGCGGAACACAAACGACCGTGGTTCACGTGATACAGCTATCATGGTTTCGTATATTTTCTACAGGGAGGCGTTTCCATACTATTGTGCTTCTAAAAGATATTTGTTATTTACTGTTTGCCTGACTAGTGAAAGTTTAAGAAGGATCAATTATGCAACGGGTATTTTTGAAACGTATTTTACGATTACAGTAACAGTTAACTGGCAGAAATAGTTACGAAAACATTCTGCCCTATCCTAGTAATATTATCTTTTCTTTTCTTTTTATATTATACACGGTTTTATGTGTGACAGTACCTAATTTTGAGCAATAAGTATTGCGTGTCTTATTTTCAATTTATTTACTTAATATAAATTTCTATGCAAGTTAAGCCACGTTAAAAGTATAAAAAAAATTGGTTCTAAATACTTTTAAATCCTATTAATTTGTATACAAAAATAACAACACTTTAGTCAGAAGATAACTTTTTTTTGTTTGTTTCACACATTAACACTCGAACAAGGAGATTTTATTATCTAGCTGTCAACACAATGTCTCAAGATTGGATCGCAACCTCTTCACATCGCCAGTCCTTTGTTTAATAATCGCCATAACACTTCATTTGTTTCAAACATGATTGTTCTTGTATCACTCCTATCTTCAGCTGTTTCTTATTGTGTTTGATATATACAAATTATTGTTATGAAATAAATAAACTTTATATTTCTATATAAAAATATATGTCTTCTGTCCTTATAGGTAATTGAATTTGTTCTAAGCTGATGGATTTATTTAAATCTTTTCTTATATGCAATTAAACTCTACAAAATGCGCTTTGGTTTTTTACAATAGGTAGTATTTAAAAAAAAAAGCGTAGGTAATATTGTTCTGCGTCCAATCTTGCACTTTTTTGTTTGGCTGTCAACTGCTGGCCTGTGGATGCCAGTTTTGTTCCACAAAAATAAATATTCCGTAACATTTTAATGAAAAGTTTCGAATGTAAAAAAATGGAAAAGTAAATTTAACTTATTATTTATATATTTATTTATGGACTTAATTTGATGCGATCGTATACTTCTCTCGAAACTTCTACACTAATACCTCTGTATACTGGTTTGGCTACATATATTTAGGTGTTCGGATTTTTTGCGAAGACACAGTATATTCAATTGTTTTATGTAATTAAATTGACACCTACGGAAATTCAAGGATGCGGCGACTGTAGTGTGCACAGTAGAAACGTATCGGTAATCTGATTACAACTAACGAAGCTACTGGGATACGTCTTGGTTGCTGCAAGCCAAACAAATTGAGAACTACACTAATATATTAAAATTTAAATTAATAAAACTTGAGACGAAACTTAAAATGTGTAAGAATTTTTCAATTCACCGATATTTTTATATGTGAATAAAGCGACATGTACATTAATGTAAATAAAGGTACTTGTAAACGTTAGTCGCAAATTTTGCGGCATTTAAAATACACAGCGGCACAAG
Organism: Papilio aristodemus; assembly: GCA_016277805.2. Classification (NCBI taxonomy): domain Eukaryota; kingdom Metazoa; phylum Arthropoda; class Insecta; order Lepidoptera; family Papilionidae; genus Papilio; species Papilio aristodemus. The sequence continues at coordinate 5,846,172 of JAABKM020000032.1, read as the reverse complement.
TCACATGTGCATAATTTGACTGAAAATTATGGCAGTTCGCTTAATTTCGCTCACGTTTGGAAATAAAAAGTTTGAAGTTGGTTTCGAATGAGATATGTAATGTATTTATAGTGTCTTTTCTTTTGTTTAATTTACACAAAATTACGTGTTATACTTCTTTCGGTATAACACGTAATTTAGTGTAAATTATATCAAAGCGCCCATAATATGATTCTGTAAAGAAAAGGTGGAGAAATTTTCATGTAATATGTTACAAATACACTCAATAATAATTTGTCGAAATTCGACCACTAGGATAGTCAGTTTAAATAAATTTTTACATGTATTTTCTGGTTGTATTACTTAACTGTCAAATGTTTTTTAATATATTATATTATTGGTATAATTGTGCAGTCTATTGGTACTGTCAAGTAGATTTCCAACAGATTTCCATACAGATGGTCAACAAACAATATCTATATGAATGTTAATACACTTCATTGCTTAAAATTGATTAATTTAATATCTACTGATTAAGAAATTGGCTTGAAAAGGTTCAACTTATCGAGGAGATGGGTCCAAGATAACGTAGTTTTGCATAGAACATTTGCTTCAAAGATAAGATATGATATTTGAGCCTCCTCATCCTTCATATATTTGGAATATCCCTTGTAATTTAATTCAATAGAAAAAAGATGACCATAATATTATAAATTTAAGAAGTTTCGAGTAAATTACAGCATCCATGGTTATTTTACATAAATTGTACAAAATACGTGTGTATAGAATAAAAAAAAAGAAATTTTAGTTCGCTTTATATTAAGATATTCTCTTGACAAAAAGGTGCCACGTACTCATACCAACATTTTAAAATAAACTTTAATTACAATACATTGAACGAATAAACAGAAAACTCCTTCAGACATTTCCACAATTCAATTAACGATGCATTTGTATTGCGAAATAAACATAAAAATATTCCGTTCCGAGTGCGCGTCATAATTGGATTTTGTTTTAATTTTTTTTTTCAATTTTATTTAAATGTTTCCATAATGGATAAGATTTGTTTTTAAATTTCGTTGAGTATTTTAAATGTCATTAGACTAATGGTTAGTTTTTTAATTCGTAATTTAAGAGTGTTTCAACTATGGTGGAGCTTGCAACAGTACTATTGTATTAATGTGTCGCTTCCAACAAGGTACTAAAACAGCCTTACAGAAGACAACCGTGATTTGATCTAAATAAAAATTGTCAACGCATCTGTAACTCCTTACATTGCATTTTATTATTATTGTTACGGTTACGAGAGATCGAAAGAAAAGAAAGAAAAAAAAGAAAGATCGAAGTTCTGGTGAAGGTTGCGGGGTTCACTGAATAAGAACGCTTGAGATGATCTTTGTTGACAAAGCCTACGTCCGGCATTGAACTGAGACGATGAAAAGGAATAATTTCGTCTTCATAGATACATCTGAAAGTAATATGTTAAATGGATTGTAGAACGATAATAAAAAAAAAGAAATATATTAAGAAATATAAACGAAAGGCAGCGGTCGTGGCCACTTATGTGATATTAAACGCAACCGAGTCGCTTGTCGAGCACGGGGTAATATTCACCGGCTTGGCCTCGCGGGTAATTGTACTCTCAGTGGAATTCCGACTTAAGTCCTATTTTTTTAGCTTATAATGAATTCTTACTATTGTTTTGTATTAATTATTACGAAAAAATTAAGTAATTTTTAAAGGATATAAAACACAATATCTTTGTTTAAACATTAGGTAAATTGGGAATGTTCTAATTTCTACTTTACAATTCCTTGTGGAACGAAAAATTCCCCGTCACATTTTAAACTAATTACACTGGTTATTTAAAGACTTTATTGAAAACTACACAAAAAAAACTTTAAGAACACATTTATTTTGCCATTACTTGTTTCATAAGAATTTATCCTGAAATAGTACGGTTGAATTTTAATCAATGACATTTCTAAAATACAATTATTTAGTTAACATTAATTTTATGTATTATTCTGTTAACATTAATGATACGATTTTGTTCTAAGAGCTATTTAATGAAACCATTAATTTAAACCTTACTACTAGAGATTGAGATCTTAGAGTCATAGTTTTTGCTACTCCTTTCATTAGTTTACGTCATTATCAAATGTCTATGACATTAATTTTGCATTACTTAAGAAATGAATTCCGAACATCAATTCGTCATAAACCACAAGCTATATTAAGTTTAAGTTGTATTATACTTTAATGGCCTTTATAAATTCAAAAGTTAAATGGCTATAACTTCTATTTAGTGGTATCGTATACTAGAAAAATATCTAAAATAATAATTTTATCTTGCAATTTTTTTTTCTGTCATTTCTTTTTAACCTAAACTATTTAAATCAATCTACTCTGTTATCTATTATATTACATAAAGGGTAAATATATTATTGCAACACGGAAAAATTAAAAATAACATAATCTGACTTAGTAAATAGATGATTTATTGGTAAAAGATTTTTTTTTAAAGACCGAAAGATCTTTAATTTTTTATTATCTTTAATATTGAACTATTTGAAAAAATTACTTGATTTCCTCTTACAAATAAGAGCTAAAACTCCCATGTTACGTCTATAGCACTAAATTTAAATTAGTCACAAGCTAATAAAAGACTGTTAATTTGATCACAGTAGGACCAAAATAGAAAATCAGTGAAACAGGCGGAAGTGTGGGATTTCGACTATTAAACTTAAGATATTAAACTATTTTATTACGTAATTTGTTGTGATAAATCTAGCAATCTAATATCTTTATAAAAAAATAGGTTCGTTTCGCTTTATGTTTGCGATAAATTCATTCAGTTTTCAATCTTGCCAGTAAATCCCTGTATGATTATGAATTAACGAATTTAACAATCTATCGGTAACTGATATACGGTGGAGTAATGGTCTTGTAGAAGCAATTTTCATTGTTAAATTGATTCAAACTTAAGAAAAATATATAACCTAAAGGGTTTTATTCAAGAGGGACTTTATGTAAACTTATAAAGAGCAACTTTTTACATTATCTTGTTCATGTTTGTGTTAGAAAATCGTAAAAAGTTCTTATAGTTTCTGTCTCCTTTTAGATCAAGTGTGGCATTAAATTGCTTGCTTTTGTTACTTTTGCCGTCGATTTACGAATTAATGTAAGATAATTGTCCCATTCAAATATGCAAACACTATTACAATATTTAGAGAAGTATAAATATTGTAAACATATTCCAATCGATATTAGAATAGTGCTTGCATTTATAAAGTATTTTAGAAGTAATAAAATGCTATTTAAAACATAATAGCAGTTTCCACTAATAAGTAAAAGTACTCCACAAGGAGTCTAGTATCTCAGACAACAATTAGCTTCACAAATAAATATAAGATAGATATGCAACAGGCGAGGAAACGCCTTCGCTCTCAGCGAAGCCAACCTCGCTGTAAAGAGGTTCTAGTTTTAGCATTGAATTGTTCAGAGGCTTAATGTAAAACAGCCAGCGGAGAAAATATCAGAAAGTAGTACTTGGGAAGGCTTTTAATCAATATTGTATTGAATTCTTTTTATTTTTTTTTCTAAAAATGTTACTAGATTGTGAAATAATTTACCAACAATAACCATGTTAACATATGCCAAGTAAGCTTGAAAAAGCGCGAGAAAAGACATTACTTAAAATTTTTAAATTGAATTAACCAAGGCTAACGTCTGAGGCTTTTATAAAATCCACTTGTTACGATATTAATATTGTTGTGATATTAAGGTGTAATAAGGTGCTTTAAAAAAATATGCAAGAGTAGAATATGTCGCTCATACTTTAAGCCTAAGTTTTATTCGCTTACTGCAATTAAAACCCGCCCCTCTCCGGTGGGATTCAGCAACAATGCTTTTAGTGAAAGCCCACCTTTATGTTTCGGGTGCAAAATTCAGGTTCAGGGCCTTTATGGCGTGATGTTTATATAACTTCATAGTGTATTTTTGTGTGAAAGAAGTTGGAAGGTTAAAAGGGATTTAACTGTTTTCCCGCTAATGATCATTGTTGTTAAGTAACTAATTAAGATTCCAAAATAAAAATAATAAAGTTGGATTATTTTATTTCAACGAGGTTGTTCTACGCATCTTAGTAAGTGTAAGTATCTTACAGTACCGTAAAGATGCCGAAATTATTATTTAGGAATTATTGAATCTTATTTAGTTTGAATAAAAAGGGCTACGTTTCTTCACAAAAATACCTTAATATCTATTTTTAACAATTCTCCATTTCGACAGTTAATTATTAATTTAAATTAAAGATAATTATAATATTTAAAAATAAAAAAAAGATATTAGAATTAATTATTAATAATACGAAAAACGTCATTGAGTTATTAAATAGTTTATTAATTAAATACACAGATTTATATGAAATGGCACAACTTATCTTACATACTATATGTTACAAGCTACTGCCAATTGTAACCCAGCCTTACAACTGACAATTTTCATGAAATATTTTAGAGTATTAAATAAAAATAAAACTTTAGGTAACAATTTCATTAGATTATATTTTGTTTAGTTAAATTCATGTTTTATTTAAATTTAGAACGTCAGTCCATTTGATTTATTTGTTCTTCTATTTGTTCATTTGTCTTCTGATGTCTGCCTCTAGAAGATGAAAAAAAAAAAAATGTTTGTCACATTACAGTTCAATAAAATCATGTAAGCATCCGAAATATACTGCCTAACGGGATATCTTAGTAAAGTTATTTGACAGAGGCAAGTTTTTGAAACAGCACCGATTTGTGCTGTGCATCTTAGGCCACGGGGTCAAAATACGGATTTCCATATATTGTTAAATGTAAACCTTTTGTTTTCTTTCTGGATTCATAAAAATTTATTCAACAATACCCGAACCTGTATTAAAACTACTTGTTGACCTTTATTCTAGGGTACATGTTAATATTGCGAATAAAATAGTTTGGTTTTAATTTGGAAAATATTTCACTTTTATTTACTGACTATAAACTCCATAACTTAATTTTTGAATTGTCCATTCCATGATTGTAACAGAAAATACTTCTAATAGCTTTAGATATATAATGCAAAAGCTGTAATCACAGGTACTGGCAATATTTAATCTTACCAATAGTTGCCACATCTTCATGTTGGCAAGAACGTTATCGTCTAGCATGGGCTTGGCTTCCAGGTTCCTCGATCGTACCTCCACTGGAGAGTCGCCATTGTCGAACCTTGAACAAAATATATGTAATCATAAAAATAATCAAACGATGGTTTATGAAATGGGTATGAATAATTTACAATTATTAAAAGAGGATTGCACATTATAATCTATACATGTAACAAAACCGTAGAAGTTAATTATGTATGAATGTTTGTTTAAGCATCACTTAACTACCGGTTTGATTACAATGAAACTTGGTATGATTGTACTTCAATATCCTGTTTTACTTAAAGGTGTATGTTAATAAATCGCTTTTTAAAAAGTCCTCAGCAAAATTGAACGATTGAAATTATATAGAGTCTTCAGTTTTCATAAGTTTAACTATTTATATCTATTGCATGATGAAATCTTTGAAGATGAAAATGTCCATGTTTTACTAGCGTCACAGTACGGGAATATTTGAAAGTAAGTGGGAAACGGCAAGAAACGGCTTACATTTGGTTGATAGGCACTGAATCGTCAGCCACCTCCATCCGCAAGATGTCTCTGAGCTCAGCATTCTTGCCTACGTCATGACGGGCACGGTTCTGAAAAACAATTTGATAGATGGAAACATAGATGGCGCTGTTTACGAGTAAAATACTGTATACTCTGTACAAATGAAAGCCTAATGTAAACAAAGTGTACGTATACTAACGATTTATGCAACTATTTGTAAATTCTAACACATTTTGGAAAACCATCTCAGTTGATATCATTAGCTAACCATATTATATAATGTTCCCTTTATTCCAGACATTTCCAAACAAATTATATACAAGATCCAAGCGAGCTTTGTTTGTTTATAGAATTTAGGTTCTTGCTTAAAACAAATTATTTCTCAAAGTACGTAGTAATAAAACTACGTAATTATTAATTTAGTTTTTACTAAGGGTAATCTGATGACTTACCATTTCAGAGTTAGCGGTCATGCTGCGCAGGATCCTGGTAAGGTACCAGTCGGGAGGGTTGGAGGGTGACTTGCCCGATCGCTTGCCGTGAGCTAAACATTGTATTAGTTCATTATTTTATTAAAATAATGAAAATTTTAAATCACCTATCGCACTCATACGCCGTGACTTTAAACTGCATCAACACTCTATTTAAATTGAAAATGTATAACATTAAATTCCAATCAAACCTTTAATTCCATTCCATTCTACTAATCATTAAAAATTGCTGTTTGGTATCTAGGTGGTCAGCAATTTTTAATGATTGTTTCTAATAGTAATTTCAAATTTGTATCGTGTTATTGTATCGCACCTCAAAAAAAAATCAAATAATGTGAGATACATTTCGATTTAACCTACATTTATTTATAATTATTTTCATACGGTAAGGTCCAAAAATAACTAAATTATTAATAAATCCGTTGTGTTAAAAATCCATTAAGCTTCCATTTTAGCGACATTGTATTTTTCTTTTTATTTTTTATATCATTAATATTCATCCCGCGGCCCGCGGCGGGGGATGTGTTACACCTTTATTTTTAATTACCGTCATATTTAAAGGCCGTGTCATCCAGCTTTGACTTAACGAGGATTATAATGTCATAAGCATAACGGGAATATTTCATGGATGAACATTTCAAAATATACTTGAAAGATTCTATTTATTTTTTTTGGTCATCACAATGGTCCTCAATTTAACATAACTTATCGTATCGTATTGTTTTAAATTAAAAAAATAAATCTTAATATTTACTAGTTATATAATAGTATAATTTGGGTTTTTAAAATAGAAGGCAAGTAAGGAAATGCTGTACCAATCATCGTAACGAATATTTAAAAAAAGCTTGATATTTATTGATTAATGATTGAAATGAAATAACATTAGTTATTATGATTTTTATATATTAATTAATTATGATAATGAAACACAAAAATAACTATTACTGAAGGGTTTATTTTAGTACTGATACAAGAACAATTTTTATATCAGCAGGTAATCCATTGATAAAAACCAGTCCACTGCGTAATACCAGATGTCTTTGATAAGGAAAACGTTCTCATCGTATAATAACAACGCAGTCACGAATACATTTTTTTGTCGATTTTTATAAAAAATAAATAAAAACGACTTCTTTAGTTCCTTTTCATAATGAAGAAGTCGGGGTCTATATATTGTAGGGCATGTATTTATTACAAAAATGTACAGGCATATCGAACAGAGAGGCAGAGATTACGGATTTCCATTTGGAGTGTTCCTGGCACCCTTTTATTACTATTATGTGCATACATGCGAATGCTAAGTAACTCTTTATAGTATGTATTTTTTAAATAACACTAAAATTGAAAACTGCTTTATTGTATAAAAATTCGATGTGTGACAAAGCTTTAGCTGAAAAGACATGTGGTTGGTGATCCGAGATTAAAAGGAATCCAATATTGTTGATAGCAAGTGTGCGTTGGAAGTGATAATGCAGTCTATAGTATTTTATATGTACTACAATATTACGTAGATTGACACGATTGATGTTTTAGTTATGTTTTCTATTGCTTCTACTTACAAGGCTCAAAGTAACAGCGTCTAGTTTTGTTTTCGAGGAATACAATAATGAAGAAACTTTTATTATTAATAAATTGAAAGGTCATTAATCTTCTTACGATACTAAAATTTTAATCCTAAAGTAACGTTCTTTTGAAAATAAATGTTCGTTATAATGAAAGTAAATAAGGATGCAAAAAAAAAAATCTTTTATATGACTAAATCTATATCTTCTAACATTATAAATATTTCAAAAACCTTCAATTTCATACGTTCGATAGAAAATATAAATTTTGGTCCCTGTTTTAATTATCTTAGTTTGGGATTCAAAAGTTATACGTTTGCATAATTATAACTTTTAGGTGATACTTTGGAATATGTTTTGATAGAGTTTGTTACACATTTACTGGCCATATTCTATCTATGGTTCAGAAGTCATTAGTTTCATCACATTTATCACTTTTCCCCTTTGATTTTACTCATAAAAATAATCGGCCTAAAAATATTCCCAAATGCTATTGATCAATTGCTATTCAAAATGCATTTAAATTTAAGTCTTTTGAAAGGTATCAACGGAGCTTGGCTCTATGATGTCATCTTTATCCTCGAATGATCATATTTTTTTAATGTTTTTTTTTTTTTAAAGTATGATAATACTAGTAACAAAATCTAGAATTACTTAACAAAAAAATAAAGTTAATCGTAATATATTCGATTCGATTCTTAGTATATCATCATTATTAGCCATTAGGATAGTTTTTTTTAAAGAACGCATTAAAAAATCTTTTATTTAACAATTTTATATGATCTATCTGAAATAAATTGATAACATACCTCCCCAGCACGAGTGTCCGTAGCTTAAGCAGGATCCTGAAATTAAACATTTTGTTATTAAATATCAAATAAAACGCATGATTTTAATACATAAAATTCATTCAACAGTGTTCTGAAACGTATATATTTTCTCCTACAAAATGTCTCACTTAGCTTATAAGAAAGAATGATGTAAGAAAAAATCATTTCCTATACGTCTTCATCTACCAAGTATTGTTGAAAGAATACTTGTTCAAAGAAAAATATTTAATAGCGCTAAAACTGCGGAGCTTTAGAAATCAAAAAGCTTTTGTTGCGCTTTACAGGTCAACGGTGAAGCACTGTGTAAGTTCTTACTGTTCAGTATTAGAAATGTAAGATTAAGATCATATGTTCTCTTTCTCATATGAATATATTTTACTATTTTATTAAAATATCTCTTATGTATCATGTAGTGTTATTGAAATTAAAATAAAATTTGTTTTATAACTACTTTTGTCTTCATTTTAACATATGTTTAAATTTTAAACGATTAAAGTAAACAATTTGTAATATCAATACTTCAATGGCAGTGCGTCCTTTAATTTGATGACATCTTACGAAATTTTTCGGAAAGCTTCCTGACCTTTAATATAAAAAAAATATTTTTTTTAATATTTATATATTAGTATCCAATTGTGTAATTTCCTGAAGACTGCCTAAATTTTTATCCTGTAAGACATCGAGATATTAGTTAAGCGTATGCATATAAGGTGCTACGACAGTTTAAAATAAACTCTTCTTGTATTAAACTCAATACCAACAATGTGATAATACAGTATAGATGACTCAATGCGCTACCGTTAAGGGACGCCCATAAATGCACGCTTCAGATGCATTAGGCGGGAGTGTCCACTTAATGGGATCACGGTGCCATCATAACCAATAAACCTTCAACTTACTTGCTTAAGAGGTTGTCTCTGTCTATATGTTGCTATAACTTCAACTTAGAATCACTTCGTATCTATCCATTAAGTTGTATCCATATTTGTTTATTTTTTATCTACTTTTTTAATAATTCGAAAATCTATACAATATTTTTAAGAGAAAAAGATTCGCCAGTTTGTCTCAGATAGACTTAAAAACTATTGAAATAAAACATTCTATAATACAATGGTTTTAAAATCGATTGACAGCTCTTATTTATCAACAAGTAACCTATATTAAGCATTGCCAGTTTTAAATAATAGGTTGTAAACTATACTGAAGCAATTTTAATAAACCTCATACCCAAAAAATGCCACAGCAATAATAAGAGTTTTCAATTTTTGTAAAAAAAAAACCAGATGGTTAATAGGGACCTTTTGTGAGGTTGCGGCAATTCCACGGTTAAGGCCTCTAGCACACAACTACGGAACCGAAACACGAAATTAGCGTTAATATAGCTTTTTGAAATAAACACCGCATTGGATATGCTTCGAGCCCGGTGCGGTTTCGCGGACTGTGTGCTAGAGGCCTAAGACAGTCGATTAATGTAATGGCTCGTCCTCTTACTAGTTTTATCAGTAATTAGCAGTATTTAAATACATATTTCGGACTAAAGTTTATTGTAATATTCAATTATCGTCGAACCCTTACTTTTATTCTATAAAACGTCGGGAAAATTGTTTAACCAACTTGAAAAAACCATCCTTCCATCAAGCATTGTTTCGAAATTAATAATTTCAAAACAATTACCTTTTGTTTACGGTTTCTTATTAAAATTAGTGAGGCGTTTGCGATCTTTGTTGGTAAACGCTCCTTTGTTGCTTAAAGTGGACCCCTGGATATAGACATTTAACCTGGGTGAGAGAGTTAGCACTAATAATTTTTCTGATACTGAAAAAAATAATTGCTACTTTATAAGTTATGTAGAACATACAAATTGTTCCGTGTTTTACATATTATAAAAAAATATTGTTCCGTAGCACTCATGAGGACAGATGGCATAAGTATATTAATGACAGTTTCGCATGTCCGTAAATACATTGTGTCCACGGAGAATTAGGTT
>JAABKM020000032.1:5084738-5099383 GCA_016277805.2 Papilio aristodemus | reverse complement strand
AAATGTAATAAAGGAAATAAATGTTAGCTTTTGAAATATTTTGAGCTACAACAAATTTAAAATTATGTCTTCAGGTTTAAATGAAAAATCTCTATCACATTATCTCTCCAAAGTCATAAAAAAGTTTTTTCCTTTTATGATTATAAAATGAAAGCGTAAAATGCAAATATTATTAAAAATACAATTTCAAAGAGTAATCTCATCTCTCTTATATTTTTACTATGCATCGGATAAGTCTTTACTCCAAAAAGACAACATTAGTTTAGTTTATGACTGTGGGGCATGTGGTGAACAACAAAATCTTTACGTGCAGTAAAATATTTTACTGCAAACGCGTAAGCTTTTACAATACGACCCCACCCTGTATCGATCGGTTGTAATATGCAAAACGTGTCGCCGAATATAAATCTCTTGTGGTACTGGAGCGCAGCCAAGCGACAATCGTAAAATCTAGCTCTAGGCGTTTAGCCCTGAATAACATTCATATATTCTGCAAAGCTCCGTTTTGGAAATATAAATTTGGAGATTGTGTCGCTTGGTATACATCGGTTTTATCGGCCAGTTATTTACTTGATTGGTAACTCTTTTAATCGATTTCGTTCACGAATTGATGTAAAGGTCTATACCTCGACCATCATGGACTTGATCAACGGTCCATTTTGTCTAAAATTTAAGAATGCTGTATCGTTCTGCTCACCATCATTCTAGAATAGTTCTGCCATTTTGTTTCTTGGCTAGTACAACGAGCAATATCTCTAAAATTAACCAGTAATTATTAAATGAATAATTCTACCTAATTTTTCTTTTTATGTCTAATATGGATTGTCCGATATTAGATTATTGTAGCAGAGAAGCAAAACAAGTAATTGTATGGTTCTAGTTTTGCTTCATCAGATCTCAGTTATCTATGTCTTTACGTGAACAAAACTGAATTCAAATCATCACTTTAGGAGTAACTTATCTCTTAAGAGTGTGTCCAAAGTTAACTCGTTAGTTGAATTATTAAGAGGAAAGTTTTGTAAATGGCCTACCTAATGTAGGACCGCATATATAAACAATGTTTACTGCGGAATGTGTTGAACCTGATGGTTACTTAATACTAATTACTTTGGAGAAATACCGCTATTTCACATCTGTAATCTATGCTTAATCTAAGTTGGTGTAAAATATAGAAAAAAAAAGTTTCTCTGCTTTTTATACTCGATTTTGATTATTAATAAAGATTGTTGCGCAAATTAACAATAAAAAAGCAATGTAAGTACCGTTTATAGATAAAAACAAAAAAATACAGTCCAAATTATAATTTAAATAAAAATTAATGCGGTATTATTTCAACATTCGTAACAAGCGAACATCGAGGCACAACTCTCATATTTCATCGAGATATTATAAAAACTTTCACACATTTATTATCCGACAACGGTAACATTTTTAATTTCACTCGGCGCCGTATTTCGCTTCGGAATGTTATTAAACTTGTTGAAGTTTTATAAAATATGATGTGCTTCAGAACCGAAGACATATTGCCTTCGCATGAAATATGAGACGGGTGTAAAAGTTATGTTTGTTTCAGTCCACATATTGAAATGTAACATTTGCGATTGAACGTTTCAGGAGCGCGCCCCTATGAAAAACAAAGAATATGAACTGGGTACGGGTGAGAAAAATATTTTTATTTTAGGTAAGGTTTTTTGTTTCTGTAATTATATTAAGTTTCAACAATACAGTTATTCAGTATATTTAGGTTAAATTAACGATTTTTCTTTTTCAGCAAGTGGTTCGAATAATTTTTAATTTTTATGAATGACTATGTTAAGGCAATTTACGTATCAAAACTTCCTTTAGAATTTCACTAAATAAGTTAAATGACAGAGAGCTACATAACGTAAAAGATTTTCATTATATCCAAACAATAAAGAAAATATATAAAGGCCGTGAAGCTCTTTATATAAAAAGGAAAGGCCCTGTCACATCCTTCAAGCCTCCATTTAAGTGGAATGAGATATCTCTGTCCTTATTGCACGTAATATTTCAAAGGGGCTTCAATAGAAAATAGAATCTTCGCGTGTAAGTCGCTGAGTTGCGGCGAAATCTTCTTATATATGTTCCGCGGAAATCCATCACTGACATTTAGGGATTACCCGACGTCGATAAAATTCACGATGTTTTTCAGAAGATACAGAAATAAATTTATTTAAGCGACTGATAAGTAAATACTATGTACTCTTTACTGAGACTACTCAGTCCATGAACAAGAATTAATTTAATCAAATGAAATATCAATTTCTACTGTTAATTTTTATTTCACTTATTATACATTTTTCAGCAATAATAATCATATTTTTACTGAATTATAGGGAACCCCTAATGAATCATATACCGAAATTATTCTACTTAATTACTTTGTCTATTTAAAACTGTATGAAAATAATTTTGGTAGTTTTGAAATTCTTGAGAATTGTTCGTTCCGTATACAACAATATTAATGTCTATAGATTAGTACAATGACGCAGAACAACTCTAAAATTGTTCATGCTGAGAGAATCTTGTTTGCTCGGCATGTAAGATTAATGATGGCAGGAGGACACTATACAGAGTTTGTGGGGTGGTAAATTTGGGTGGGATCAGGGATTTAGTTCAACCCCCGCAGCAGTAATGCGCCATTTCTATTTCGGCTAATTTCTTGTAGATTATACGTTGAATTCTATACCAATACGGGATTTATTAATGCGATTCAATTAAGCACCTTACTCGTGCTGGTGTTTGTAAATCGAGGGCAATTACGTAATTAATTACACTTCTACTTAAACGATATGTTACGTAATTTTGAGTTCATTTATTTACGTTTAATATTATATGATGGACTTTTAGTTACGAGGCGTTAATTGTATAAACTATATGAAACAACATTCTTGTATTTTTACAGTATAATAAAAATTCATACAACCCGGAATATTATCTTATTTCAGGACAATATGTAAACCAATATCTGTACAATTTAAAAAGACAATTACTATCGGAATTTATTACGAGCGCCCATAAACCGTTTGGTGAATTATGTATTTCTTTCATTTCTACGATGTCTTTAAAATTTAATGAAAAATAAAGAAAACGTGTTTATTTAGGTCCTAGCAGACATTAAGTTGAACGTTATATATTCACGTCTTTTGAAATTGGTTCTCGCGTTTCTAAATCTCAATCACTTGAAATACCTACGTCAATCTAAAGAAATTGATGAGTCAGGCGATCAAGCGAACTTATACAAAAGCTCTGCGGGGAAACAATGGCCGATCGTCTTTCAGCGGTCTTCCCTCGTGCAATTAGGTGAACTTTTTTTGTAAGACCCCGCTTTTCTCTACTACATTATCGGTACACAATGGTCGGAATGATTTGCGGGAAAATACTGAGATTATATATTTTTTGTGCGATTTCTCAGACGTCTAGCTCGGGCGATTCGTTTGATTTGTGGGCGTCTTTGTGTTTGAAAAACAGAATTTATTTGAGATCATTTATAATCATTATATATAAGTTGAATACATTTATTTTATTCACAAAGCCAAAAGAAAAGAAGCATAGATTAATTTCTATTCTTATTTGAATGAAATTTCGATGTGAATCTTTTAGTTTTTGCTTAAATACACTTGATATAAATAATATTTTTTTAAATGGACTTTAAATTTACACCATTTATTACTTTTTATAGTTGTAAATTACACGCCGAAAAGCATCGTTTTAAACTTGTGTGTTCCCTTTCTAAAACAAAGCGTGATGTATTTATTTTTGAACATTTTTTTTTGTTCAGGCATGTTAAATGATAAATGAAGAAAGAGTGACAAGACAAAACCGAGTCATAATAGGGGACGTCTCAGACTAGTTAATGTTGATTGTTTTGGGCGACACATTTACTGGATATTGAGACTATCCGTAACCAATGACTACTGTATCAATACACTGTACAAGGTCCGAGTCAAACGAAAATAAATACATCTCGAGGAAAATTAGTATCGGTGTTATTCTATTTAAAACGATCATCAATCTTTATTTTAATTGATACTACAAATGACATTAAATAGGAGAAACCGCTACATTATTTTTTACAAAAAAAAAACAATACCAAGAACTAAAGCATTATCGTCGTAAGTTCCAGATCTGGTGCTGAAGCCACAATCATCTGTTCAACGGACGAGCTGATAAAGAAGAAAGAAGAAATAAATGGCACATTCGTGATCTACCCTGTAGATCCGGGCTTTTGTAGTTTATAGTCATCAGAAGCTCGTCTCTACAGGTATCTCACGGCTGGAAGACCTCGCTACTAAATCAAAACCACGCAAAAGAAGAAACGAAAAGAAGAGAAAAAGAAGAGCGGAACCAAGAAGAAGCTTAATTAATTTATTGTATCATTTTTGTGTTGACAGTTGAATCGGTGCGACAAGTACTGTAAATCTTTATAGAAGACACAGGCAAAGAAACAACTGCCCTTCAACAGAAGATAAAAGATGTTTGGCATATCTGTGTGGAAAGTAGGCGGATAAGAGAAAGTGGTGGGAGATAATGGTTAGGGAGTTAGGTTTTCATTCATGTTATAATCACATCGATCTATTTATTTCGATTATCCATTATCCGTAAATACCTCTAATCCTCGCTATGTGATTGTGTTTGCGACAGTTGTTAATGGCATTCTAAATAATTTTCGTCGTCACGGGTAACAACCTATTTAATTATTTTTGAAAACGAATATAGTTGATATGGGCTGAAAGATTATTCTTTTAATATGTAGTTTGCAAAACAAATACAGTTGTATGTGCCGAGAATTGTCTATTTAGCGTTAGCGTTAGGCTTGAAACAAGGGTGACTGTCTTAACAGCAAAGCACATTACATAAAACAAAAGTTTTATTGCGAAACGGCTTTTCTCTTGACTCATCCATTAGACTTTATGACAAAGGATTTATGACGCAATTACTCATGACTCCGTCTCTCCGAGTACCCGCTATTGTAGTGGGCATATGACTTAGACCTTGTTATACGGTAAAATAGGGTTAAGTTTAGGCAACAAGTAATTTTACAATTTTAGTTTATATAAATTAAAACAGAATTTTATTTGAATTATAGTACCAGAATATTGAAACATATTTTTTGGTACTTAACGCGCCCAATACTGATCTCTCTTTTACAACTGAGGTGTTATATCTTTTAATTAGGTTCCTAATTAACCTCTTTAAATGGTCACGATACTCCGCTCTATTTTACAAACTATAAAATAAATTATAAATGTATCTCACAACAAATATGATGGGATTGATGGAATGAGAACATCTACATATTAATCATGAAGAAACGTAAGGACGTTTTTTGTACAACGATGAATAAACGGGGAAAAATTTACTTTCAAATAGAATAATCGCCATCTTTGACATAGTAGTTACATTTTGTACCCCTACAGGGGGTTGGCTGTTGTTGCCACACATTTGATGCCCTTTGGTACTAGTTTTATGACATTTCTTTTTAATTATAAGTTGATTATGGAATTGGTTGGCTAAAATTTCTTAATTATTACAACTAACAACAATACAATTGAAGCTATGTGAATCACAACAATAATTTAATGGCGGACGCGAACCCACGAACTTTTAGTGAATGTTTCACAAGCAGTCAGTGTCCTTAACCATTAGGCTACTGAAGCTTAATCCACAATCACGTAAATGAGGAACACTAATCTTATATTTATAATATGGATTTGTTGGTGTTATAATCTGGTAATGTCGTGAACATATTGCAATTTACAAAATCGACTTGAAGTTATTCGAATTGACATCATCAGTGTTTTGGAACGTTGCTGCAAGATATGAAAGTTCAACCTTTTCTACATTCTGCCCAAATAGACGACGCCGAAGCATCAACGAGCCATTGAATTGGGTGTTTTGTGTCTGTTACTATGATGGACTCTTTCGAGCAAAGTCGAGGGTGAGCCGCTTCACTACACGTTATCAACAACAACTTATTTAGTTACATTTTTTCTATTATTTTAAGAGTTATAGCTATTTTGTTAAGAGTTTTGGAAGAATACTGCTATATTATCCTACCTGTTGTATCTTTTTGTGGCTAAGAAACAATTAAAAACTGTTTTAATTAATTAAACATGATATAAGTAAATGTTGTTATTAATTTATCCTTTTTGTCTTAATAATTGAAACGATGAATGAAATGATGCCTGGCCCTTTCAGGGAATACAGGCGTGAGGCATGTTTGTTTTTTTTTTAATTCAAACGATAATTCAGTCAGAAAATGAATGTTATAAATATTCTATGACAGACGAACTACAACAAAGAAGTCAAAAAATAACTTAGAATATTTAATTTTCGTTTTTTCACAATATAATATATCAAACTAGCATGAGGCAGTACTGAAACTGAAACTCACGAGTCTGGTGACTCAGTCTTTGTGTACGAAAGAGAAATGGGTTACATAAAGGAAAGAAAAGATTTAAGGAAGAAATGGGCAACGAAAACTATTGGGTTCTTAGTCGGGCAAAAGGCGATGACCAAATAAAGGTAGCAAAAAAAAACATTTTGATAAATTATGTGATTACTACCACTGGGTATGGCTATGGGTATCAAAATTCAAATTTGACTTAAAAAATATTATATAATATATACACACTCCTTTCTCGCAATTAAAAAAAAAGTTATATCTTACTTAGTTTACTTAGCTTGCTAAGATTTGCTTGTGTGAATAGAAGTGTCGGTAGCGAATGTTCCAGGAGGTCTTGTATTGATCAGATTATTGATACACTATAGGGAATATAGCTGCGGTGTAAAATGAACTGACTTAATGTTACCTTTATATCGGCGCAATATGAAATGTGACAGCTTTTGGTATTATTTAAGTAATATAACAATAGCCTGAAAAGTAAAATATTTATTTGCACACAGGTTGAAACATAGAGGTTCATTTTCATAACCTTCGATGTTTATGACAAAGAAATTGATTAATTTGATTATTGAATGTTGCCATTTCTTAGGAAACTTACAACCCTGTGACGTAATCGTACTCTTTTGCAGAATGACGTTTTTCCTGGAAGCTTAATGTCAAATGTGACAAATTAACTGAATGTCAAAGGAAGCCAAGGATGGGCAGCCGACAACGTCCTCTTTTATATTTGTTGGATTTACTTTAGCCACAAAAGGTTTTCCTTTACTTTGCTACTCGATAATAGATGGCGTTGTTCCTTAAACTTAGTGTAAAAGTTGACAATATAAAAGCAATAGAGACCGTTCCTCTCTTAGTCTTTATATTATTATTTAAAATGACTATACAATTATCGATTTTCTCCTAGTTATTGAATTTATTTTCTTTATTCTCGAACAAAGTATTTTGTTTACTTATTATTAACATTTTTAAAACGATGTATGTGCCTAAAAGAAACTTCACATGTTAAATATTTGTTAATACGATTTAATGTTTTAAATAAAAAAAATATTATACCACTGCTAACATCATCCAAACCATTTAATCTAGAGCTCTAAATTTTCAATATTTGAAGAAAAATGTAAACAATAGGCGCCACAAAGAGCTCTTCATAAACGGACCAGCTTAGCCTTACGCTTATAAAATAAATCACCTGAGCTACGAGGACCGCCCATTTTGAGTTGGCTTATCGAATATTGATTAATAGTATATGACAGAGATATTTTTGATACTTAAAACTGTTTCTAATCTAAAGCCACGGCGGCACCGAGTCGTGAATGAAATGTAATGAGCTGATGCAGAACAGATATTTTGTAACCGCGCTTCTGATCTGATACTTAAATGGTTTTACGGGGTAATAAGTATTGTTTATAACAATTTTATATGTATATCATTAGAGCACATTCCCTGACTATTATTATTTTTATTTGTACAAAGACATTATATTTATTTTTAAATATTTTAGGAAAGACCAACAGAACATTTTACATTGTTATATAATATTCGTAATAATAATAATTAATACAAATATAATATAAATACAGACAGACAGACAATATTAGATCTTCACGAATAGTTGACGTACAAGAAAACACATATCACGCCTGTATTCCCCGAAGGGGCAGGCAAAGGTTCAACTAGTGCACCCACATTTCGCCATATGTTTTTCCGTCCCATAGTGTGATAAGGGGTGAGCCTATCGCCATATCGGGCACAAATTCCAAACTCTGGGCTGATATCAAATTAAAAAACCTAATATCATTTTTTCCGACCAAGGAATCGAGCCCAGGACCCCAGCGTTGCAATCGTACCAAATACGTAATACATGATACCACTTAGCCACCGAGGCAGTTGACGTACAATTGATCAATTTACACATAAAATCTAGATTTTTATCCAGTTACTGAAAATTATTTACCGATGATTATATCTTCACTGTTTTGTAAAATAAGGAACTAAGCAGTCATTGATAATAAGTAGTCTTTGTTATAATTATTACTTCATCTGAATATGTTCCTAAAATTAATCGTTTTAATATTATTATATTTTATATGATTAGTTCAATTTTTAATCACAGCTCTATGTGATATCTTTATGTTCGGATGTAGGTAACATTAAAAGTGTCTCCACGGTAGCCGATAGCTAGTCGGCGGCGGTGATAACGTGTTATTAATGTCACACGTCTTCCCCTGTTTACAACAATCTTAACAGCTTCTATTGATTGTAATTAAAATGATTTTAATATAACTCTCCATAATACTGGATCTTAAAGATAATTGAAAATAGATACCGAGTTATTAACTTAATAAAATATGCAATTTTTCACTATTAGATTGTTTTTTTTTTTTAGAATATACTTAATTATATTGTAATTTCGACGACTCTATCCACAAAAATGCAAACGGGGAGAGTATTGGCATGTACGTCATAGACGTGCGAATCTTATGTTATTTTACACGCGTATTAATAACGACGAAGTAAAATTCGAAAAAAAAATATTTAAAGGAATTTAGCACCTGGTATCCTGGGAGTTAAATATTTTAAAGGGTAACTATTTATGTAGTAAATCAGAGGCTTAGTTTAACGACTGGAATTATTAAAAACAAACAAATGCTGTGATACAAATATTTATCTAAGTCAAAGGAAACAGTCTTCGATCGTTTTATCATTGAAAACAAACCGGGTTCTTAATAACGATAAGTTCGGGGCGCGGGTGTAAATTTGCAACTCTTAAATTCATCTGATCGATGTTGTTCATTTATCACTCCCCTCGTTGGCGCGTCCCGATCGCGTACGAATAAAACTTTTAAATGGGTCACGAGGTCCCGCCTTTAATTGCTCTCAGCCACTTCATGTTTGACTAATTAAAATTTCTTAATCGATATTTAAAAATATAACATGACATTTGAAACTCGACCATTGGATTATTACAATTTGACATTCTATAAATATAGTGTGGGTTTGTAAGTAAAATTTAAATTTATTTTCAATTGTGTTTTTTTATTTTCCTATAACCAGGACAGTGTATTTATTTGGTCTCTTCCATTAGCGAAAACTTCTACTAGACTACAAAATGTCAGACAACTCGATAAAGCATAATCTTGTAATGTTAACATATAAAGTTTGTTACAATAATTCATTTTTAATATCACACATTTGCAAGTTTTTACAAATATTTTAAGGACTTAGTAACCGATTTTCAAAGAAATGAATAGGAAGACAGTAGGTGTCTATTAATTGATGACGACGATGAGCAAACTATCAATATTTTATGAATTTCAGCTTTTTCAGCTTTCAGCAGAGCTTTTTGTTGATATTGAATTTAATTTTAAGAACGACACCATCAGATGAATATCAAACGTACAAATTGTCTTTAATTTTTGATTCTGCTTTGTATTACTCGAAGCCCTCATCAAAACATTGCCGGCAGATCGCGTTACGTTATAATGGCTGAGCGGCCGATCTTATCTGACAACGATTGGAGGTGAGTTTGACGCACTCTCCAGTGTTACAGGAACTCATTTCGGGATATATCAATTACGTCTAAGGTATAGCGAAGAGTACAATTAATTTGTTGTTACGTACTCCTTTTAAATCTTTTAAAAATAAAAATGTATGTATTAAATTTATCTCTTCACAGACCACAGAATACAATATAATCAGCCTTGTCTAAAGATCGAATACAGACCTCTTGATGGGATAGGTACTCACCGCTCCAAAAGGACTAAGACACGAAGTTACAAAATTACAATTAAATAAATAAATACCATTCGTGGAAACACGTCTTTTTTTATTTTACTTCCGTTGATATCCAATATACTTAAAGCGGTTCTTTCGTGCATTCCTCGCTGGGAACACAGTAGACTTATGAAAGGAAATAACAATCCTAGCCCAAGTAAAATAACAGAATAGCGTGCGGAAAGACTAGCGCGGCGCATTCAGTCATATTGCCTGCCGCCTGCCGCCTGCTGCCTGCTGCCTGCCGACTGCCACTGATATCATTAATTTTGATTTTTTCCTTCTTAAACGATTCTTTACAAACCTGCGTTAGTTTACGTGCCAATGTACGGTTGGTAAAAAATAAACTTAAATCAATTTGATTTTTAATTCTAGTTCTAATTTATAATAAAATTATTTAAGCTGAATAAAATTAGAATTAGAAGTAAATTTAATTTATTGAATATGTTAATAAGAAAAATTAAGATCTTTATACAAATATAGGTCTAACGGTCTTAGCTACAAAAATGGGAAAAAAATTGTTAAGTATGTATTTGACATCACAAGAAGTAAAATAAAACAAGCAATAACAAAATCTGGATTAACAGACAATGTCAATTTATTTTGCCGACAGTACCTGTATGTTCCACACAATAATTATCCGTCCTCTAGTTCCGTGCAATGTCGCGTCCGCGGCTATATCGAAAAACTTTTAATTTAGCCAAGTCTCCTTTGTAAGTCTTTTAAAAAGCTTCAAGTATTGTATGCATTTAACAAGGAGCCGCGGTGACAGTTATTAATGGATTCCCTACTATTTTTCTCGGATGGCGCGAAGGATCGCCTTAGGTACCTACCGGTCTTTGTTCGCCCGGGTTATATTGGATAAAGATTCTTTTCAAATACTAAGACTTAAATCTAAATTAAATTTTGTACAAATTAAAATGAAACCTTTAATCTTAAAAAAAAAACTAATGACCGTTGACATACAAACGATCAAAGCCAGCTCTACAAACCTATTTTCAAGACAATATTTTTCAGGTTATGTATCAGTTGAAAATAAATTCAAAGTATGAGAGGAAGTTGCAAAACATACTGATAACTCATTGCTTATCTAAACATATCTCACGCCTGTATTCCCCGAAGGGATAGGCAGAGGTGCAAACAAGTGCACCCACATTTCGCCATATGTGATTTCGTCTCATAATGTGATAGGGGGCGAGCCTATCGCTATATCGGGCACAAAGAAGAAGAGAAAGAAACCCAATATCATTTTTTTTACTTGCTTTTATAAGTAATTGCAGATATCAGAAACCTTAACTTCCACGTGTTAACGGATACTCATATTATAACCATACTATAGTGGAATCTTACTTTAAATGTTTTTTTGACCAAAAATTTCAACCAGGCTGTGAGCCTGACATAAATGTCACACTAATGTGTTTCAGTCAATGTCCTTGACATAACTTTTAAATAAGTGATTGGTATACCATAGCGATTTTATTTATTAATTAACTTGAGTTATTATCAGGTTAAAATCCTTGACACTAATTGCTATTAGGTAAAAATTACTAATAGTTAAAATCTTACAAAAAAATGTCAAAACGAAAAAATAATAATTAGTTGCAAGGTTCAAATAAATAATAAATGAATTTATTATTTTTAAGATATACTTAAGTTGTAGAAAAAAGTACAGTTTATGTTTAGCAACTCTTAAACACTTATAGACAGAAGGAACCGTTGTTATTATTGTCATTTCAATATTTAAGTCGTAGGTACTGGCCAAAGATGTCTCAATCATCTGATTTTATCGTTATGAAATAGCATTATTACGTGTTCACACATCCTGGGTTGTTACCTTTATTTGCAGGGACGTAGTTAAGTAAGTATTTAACATAATATAATTAAAAATATGAAGGTACCTACTTTGCAGCAACATCGATATCAGGATGTCAAACAACCCAGTTCCCCGATGTATTAGTTTATTTTCAAACTATAATGCGTCTATGTTTTCAACCGAAGAAATTAAAATGTTTTTAAATTCTTAACACATCGCGCGGCGCTTTTGAAGCTGTCTTTGCTCGATTCTCAATTATCAACAGAATTTCAATCATTGTCTACGGTCGGCGGCGAGCAGTATTTTTCTGAATACCCAGCCGCTTTCGCCACATCATTAGTCATCCCGAGCCCCGAGCCTTGAGCAGAGCGCCGCTTTTTGCGACTGCACTCCACTGATGCACTTCTGCGACTGACTCGTTTATGCATTTTAAGATTGTTCTTTATTTAAGGTTTAAATTGAATGCAATGAGGTTTTATTCCCTTTTATATGTGGCCTAATCTTCGACACATACACCACAAACAAACGAAACACATCGTTTTTCCCATTTACAGTTACTATCTTTTTTTCTCCGACAAAAGCTGGCAACTTATTGCTTATAGATGTTTTTAAGACACATTAAAGGCATAATAGGTAAATTACTTTGAAAAAATTACTCCTACTGACGGTTTTAATCCTACGTAGCTTGAATGAATAAACTATCTAAGGCGTTCATAACAGCATCTTTTAATTTTTTGTATATGTACATATATGAAAATGAACAATAAAATGTATATTTGTCAGTTGAATGAATATTTAAAGACAGATTCAGTAGCTCGCAGATGTCGATTCAGCCGTCTCCGGCCGGTCAATTGTTCCTACAGTGTACAGAGACGAGCGCAGACCCTCGGGGGCGATCTATCAAAACGTCCAACGCGAATGCGAACGATCCCCTTAGAAAACTTCGAGTTCTCTCTGTTATTTGGAAAGCGATTGTTTCGTAATAAGAATATCAGAGCGCGTCAAAATATTTACGCTGATCCGATGCAATTTTCCGGGCGATCGATCAGTATGTCTGTCAGATGATTGTTAGAAAGTTGTTATACGATCGGCGGGCGCGTGAAATTGAACACGAGTCATGAATGACATTGTGATCTTTATTAAATGGCTGTATCTAAACGACAAAATTGTTATGTAAATATGATTATTAGAACATAAGACAAGTGCGGTTTGGATTGGATGCATTAAAAAAAGGGTTGGCAGAAGATTTATAAATCAATATCTTTAACACTATCACCAGCCAATAGATAACCAAAATTGGTTGTAAGTCTGGCCACAAAGATTGCCTTGCCGCCGTCATTCAGTGAAATTCCGTAATGTCCCGATTGTTCATTTTATCTTGTGGGAGGAACCAGACCTCCCAAGCCGTATCGTAGTTTAATATATTTACTTGTCATGTATGAAGAAAATAATTTCGTTTACGATATTCGAGGCCATATCTTCGAACTACATCTCATGTTTCATAATACGGATACAGGAGAACGCATAACCATTTGAAACTGGGGGAATCGATGAGTTAAAAAAACTCGCTGAATCCATAGTCCCAGAGGGATTATTCGCAGGATGGAGTGCAAAGAGTGACTGAGGGGTGGAGATAAAGGGGAATGTTTATCCAAACTCGGAGATGTCTCCCGTTAACTCCCGTATATAACATAAATTATGCATTGGAATGTAAATGCGTCAAGACCCCTGTCGTTTCATCGCCCCACTTCCCCCTTTCATTGGTCCACGGAACAGATATCAGTTTTACTTTTAGATACAACCAACTATTTTTTTTGAATACATTCTTGTACCATTACAGAAATGTAGTTTTGCAAAACTATATCCATATTTTAACAGTAAGAGATAAAGTGTATCCTCGACTTACTGCGGTCGATATCAATTCAGTAAGTCTACTTGGTTAATTATTTGTTATCTAATCAAAGACCTATCTAATACAAGTCAATTACTTGTCAACAAATGGTATTTGCCTTTGAACTGTTTTTTACAGGTTGATTAAATTCTTTAGATCCATTTATTCACTCAGCATTTATTTATCAAAATGCGAATGTGGGAATTAATACTTGGGGTATTTAGGATAGAACAAAGTCGTATGGATTTGAAAAACAAAATGCTAAAATTGTACTCGGTGTGTTGTATATTAAAAACTTCGTCTTTATTTATCACAGAATACCCCAGTTATACTTTTAACCTAACTTTTAAACAATTTATTTCAAAATATGGTATGAAATGAAATTCCATTTACCGCAATTTCTATTACGTTAACAAAATATGCAAGACTTTGTATGAGACAAAATTAATTTAGTAGAACTTTGCACACTATTTAGAAAAATCATTGATAATTTGGATGAAAGAAAAGATTATTTACTTCTATAGACTCGAGACGACCACCCAGCTTCTACAGAGATTCTCAGGAAATCGCGTCCACTAGCAGAGTAAGGGCGCACGAGGAAAAAAATTGTACCGCGACGCCAGCGCCGCTGCATGTCGAGACTTCTCTGATTAATGAAACATCTGCTTACTCAACCGGAAAACGACACAAGAGGCTTACAATTTCATAAAACATAATAGACTTTACTTCACATGTTT